>PVLC010008487.1:0-58168 GCA_004027655.1 Graphiurus murinus | reverse complement strand
GTGTGTGTGTGTGTGTGTGTGTGTGTGTGTGTGTGTGTGTGGTGAGAGAGAGAGAGAGAGAGAGAGAGAGAGAGAGAGAGAGAGAGAGACTCTCAGAATGTCCCTGGGCTCAATCCCCAGTAGCACAAAAATTTTTTTAAAAAAGGGAAAAGGAGGCCGGGCGTGGTGGCGCACGCTTGTAATCCCAGCATTCGGGAGGCTGAGACCGGAGGATCCGGGTTCGAGGCCAGTCTCAGCTACCTAGTGAGGCACTCCACAACTTAGTGAGACCCGGTTTCAAAATAAAGAATAAAAAATAGGGCTGGGGGTATAACTCGGAGGTAGAATGCCCCTGAGTTCAATCCCCAGTACCGCAAAAAAAAAAAAAAATAAATAAATAAATAAATAAATAAATAAATAAATAAATAAAATAAAAAAGGGAAAAGGAAAGAAGAATTTAGAGTGCCAGGCAAAGAAAGGGAGGGAAGTAACTGCAAAGAGCAGCTTATCAAAGAGAAGTGTCCACTGTTCAATACGTACAGCAAAGGCCATCCCTAAGGCTTGGATGGAAATGAGAAATATTTTCTTGGGAATTGGAGGAAAGCCATCCTTGTTATAAAGTGGCAAAAGACGAGGCTGAATTGTGCACATGTCCTCCTGGGTTCAATCCCCAGTACCACAAAAAAAAAAAAAAAAAAAAAAAAAGAGTGATGAACTAGCTGGGTGCAGGGGCTCACAATTGTAATCTCAGTACTTAGGAGGCTGATACAGGAGGATTGCAGGTTCATAGGCAGCCTCAGCAACGTAGTGAGACCCTGTTTCAAAATAAAAGATAAAATAGGGATGGGGTATAGCTTGGAGTTAGAATATCCCTGGGTTCAATCCCCATTACCACACACACACAAAAAGAATGACAAACTAGGATTTTAGTTGAAGAAATATCTAAGCAAAATGTTCAGGGTGCTTCTTGGTTTCTTTTATTTGCTTAGAGTAAAATGCAAGAATAGACAAACAATTTATAGTCAAAAGGGAAGCAGAAGGCAACCATAGAAAATTCTTAGCCTAGACAGGTTAAGAATAAAAAGAAACATGTTTAGGAGAGAAAACCAGGTACTATTCATCAGACAATGGAAAAATAACCCCAAAAGCGTTTTGGAGATTTCTTATTCTTTCTTTCTTTCTTTCTTATTTATTTATTTATTTATTTATTTATTTATTTATTTATTTATTGGCACTAGGGATTGAACCCAGGGGCATTCTGCCTCCAAGCTACACTCTCAGCCCTATTTTATTTTATTTTATTTTTTATTTTTAAACAGGGTCTCGCTAGGTTGATGAAAATCTTACTATTTGCTGAGGCTGTCCTTGAACCTGTGATCCTCCTGTCTCAGCCTCCCAAGTACTGGGATTACAAGCATGTGCCACCACACTGGCTTCCATTTTGGAGCTTTCCAAGCTGCCATGCCCATCAGACCCAGAGTGTCAGAGATTTGAGGGCAGACAAGTTTCAAGGGCATGCCTGGGAACTTGGAGTTCACTGTCCAGAGCTACCCCAATTCTACACTCCCCATATTTTGCGTAGCTCTCCTTGACAGTCCCAGCTGAGGCCCAGGGGCACCAGTGGTGAACCTTGGCGGCATCCACGTGGCGCGACTGCAGGTGCCCAAAGCACGGGAGCCGCAGGGGAATGGCAGCCTCCACCAGCAGCCACCTGCCACAGGGGTTGGGCACCTGCAGGAGCCCCCATCAGGGCAATACCTCGCACAGCCAGGGGAACAGGGGCACCCGGGTGACCCCAGAACCCTAGAACAACTACAGTGTGACCCCAGTCTGGGAGAGCTGCAGGCAGATGACTCCAACCCCTGAGAGGTGTCTACTTCTTAGTTATGTGATTAAAAGAGAGAGAAAAGTGGAGGTTGGGGGTATAGCTCAGTGGTAGAGTGCTTGCCTAGCATGTATGAGGCCCTGAGTTCAGTCCTCAGCATATCACACACACACACACACACACACACACACACACACACACACACACACGAGATCACACACCTCTTTAAAAATTAATATTTAATACTAATCTATAACAATTTTAGAACAGTTTTAGGTTTATGAGCAGAAAGTGCAGAGAGTTCCCACATACTCCCTCTCTCCACCCTCACCCTGCACCTCCTCCCTGACCCTTTTCTCTATTATTAACATCTTGCATTCGTGTGGTACATTGATGACACATTATTATTAACAAAATCCATAACATAAATAAGGGTTTACCCTATGGTTGTACAGTTCTGTGAATTTGACAAATGCATGTCATCATGTCTCCAACACTATAGTATCATACAGAATCATTTCTCCAGCCTAACAATCTCTTTTGCTCCATCTATATCCCTCTTCCCCCCTTCTTCCCACCTCCTGAACCCCTGGCAACCACTGATCGTTTTACTGTCGCTATACCTTTGCCTTTCCACAATGTCATGTAGTTGGAATTATACCGTTTATGACCTTTTCTAAACTGGCTTCTTTCACTTAGCAATATGCACTTAAATTTCCTTTATGTATTTGCATGAGGCGATAGCTTGCTCCTCCCTCCCTCCCTCCCTCCTTCCCTTCCTTCCTTCCTTCCTGTGCTGAGAATCAGATCCAGTGTCTCTTGCATGCTGTACCATCAAGCAATACCCTGCTCCCCATTTCTTTTTATTGCTAAATAATATTCCACTGTATGAATGTACCCGTTTGTTTATCCATCCACCTACCAAAGAACACCTTGATTTCTTCCCATTTGTGGCTCGTATGAACACAGCTGCTATGAACTCTTGTATGGACATAAGTTTTCAATTCTTTGGTGCAATTGCTGGACCATATGATCAGAGTATGTGTGGCATTGTCAGAACTCAACAAATTGCCTTTCCAAGTGGCTGTACCATTTTGCATTCCCACCAGCAATGAATGAGGGAGAAAGGTGGACTCAAGAGTAAGAGATGTTTTGGGGGTTTGGGGACTCTTCTTTAAAGGAAACTTGGTGAGGGGTGGGCAGGGCAGGTATGTGGGGTTGACATCAGTCTGGTGATCACAAGAAAGGTTGTGATGGTCTGGCTGTTCTCAGGATCCTTAGGTTGACGTCTTCTCCATTCTATGATCAATAGATAACATTGGGAAAGTACCCTATATTATGGGTTTCTGGGAAAGTACCTATATTATAGGTTTCCTATGTCCCTTTGCTCAATCTATTCTAAAAATACAAGTGTTAGTGGGCTAATTAACAACGCAGAGAACAATTTTCATAAGTGGGTGAATTTCCAGTAACTTTAAGATTGTGAGTGAAGATGTGTAGATTTCCCAGAAATTTGGGAATGACAGGCCCAGGAGAGAGAATTGGCTTGGGGAGGAAATGCCTGAGGAAATGGAGCACAGGGCTTTCAGATTGAAGTTTTTGTCTCCTTTTTACATATCTTTTATTTCTTTTCTATCCATCTTGATTATCTGTGTTTCAAATTTCGGCTACTCTAATAGGTATATAGTGGTAGCTCCATTTAATTACAACTCCCTGGTGATATATGATGTTGAACATCTTTTCATTACTTCTTTGCCATCTGTATATCTTTTTATTTTAATATTTTATTTTTCAGTACTGGGGATTGAACCCAGGGGCATTCTACGTTAGAGCTATACCCCCAGCCCTATTTTTTATCTTTTATTTTGAAACAGGGTCTCACTAAGTTGAGGAGGGTTTCACTAAGTAGATGAGGCTGGCCTTGAAGTTGTGATCTTCCTGTATCAGCCTCCCAAGTACTGAGATTACAAGTGTGTGCCACCATGCCCGGCCTGCATATCTTTTTAAATGAGACATCAGTTTAGACCTTTTGCCCATTTTAAAAATTGGATGCAGGGCATGGTGGTTCATGCCTGTAAATCTTAGTACTTGAAAGGAGATAGGAGGACCAACAGGTTCAAAGTCAGCTTCAGCAACTTAGTGAAACCCTGTTTCAAAATTAAAAATAAAGGGCTGGTAGTGTAGCTTGGAGG
Source organism: Graphiurus murinus (assembly GCA_004027655.1). NCBI lineage: Eukaryota > Metazoa > Chordata > Mammalia > Rodentia > Gliridae > Graphiurus > Graphiurus murinus. The sequence goes on along the minus strand of PVLC010008487.1, from coordinate 54,172 downwards.
TAGAATGCTCCTGAATTCAATCCCCAGTACCGATGATGATGATGATGATGATGTTTAAATAAAGTTTTTAAAAATTAGATTGTTTGCTTCCTTTTTGTTGAGTTTTAACAGTTCTTTGTATATTTTGGATATAAGGCCATTATCAAGATAGAAAATATTATACTAAGTGAGATCAGAAAGTCAGGGGTTGTATGTTTTCTCTCATATGTGGAAGCTAGAGAGAAAATAGAAAACAAAAGGGACTTTATTTATTTATTGGTACTGGAGGTTGAACCCAGAGGCATTCTACCTTTGAGCTACACCCCCAGCCCTTTTTATTTTTATTTTGAAAGAGAGTCTCTCTAAGTTGCTGAGACTGGCCTCGAACCTGCAATCCTCTTATCTCAGCCTCCCAATGCTGGGATTACAGGCGTGCGTGTGCCACCATGTTTGGTTCAAAAGGGACTTTAGATAAATGAGGGGAGAGACCAGTAGAATAGCAGAAGGGGGCTGGAGGAGGGAATGGAGAGAGGAAAAAGGAGGACTGAGGGAGGAAACTGTTCAAATAACGCCATGTCCACATATGAAGCTATCACTAATCGGGATGGGGTCCGGAGGGAAACTCAGAGCGGTGTGTGCATGTACATTTGCATACTTTGAACCTCACTATGACTTATAATTACAATGCACTAATGAAAGTATGTAAAAAAGAAGGGTTAAGGAAAAATAGCGTTTTTAATATTTTCTTCTAATTTGTGGCCTTTTCTATTTTCTCAATTATAGGTCATTTTGAACACTTTTGTGTTTTCGAGTGAACGTTTAAATAAAGGAGCTGAAGATCAACAGGAGTGGCTTAGATTAATTTAACCACCCCTGCCTGACCAGACTACCAGTATAAATTTCCTAGTGAAGAGGAATTGGCTGTAAAAATGAAATCTGTTATATTTATAAATAGTCTTCATATTTATGTAAGTAGTTGAGTAAATCCCATTGTTTATCTATCTGTCTATGATGAAGTAAATTCCTTTTTTTTTTTTTTTTTCTTGCAAGTCCTGATTTCCAGCATATGGGAAGGACAGTAATGTGGGCTCCACAGGGCCCATGCGGGTCATCTGCTCACTGGAGGGGAGCCCAGTCAGGGATAGAGTCCAGGCACAGGGTCTGGCCTACCTGACCAGGCACGAAGAGCCCCCCTGGGAAGCTGAAGGCTTCCCAGTGCTTGTCTGATAGGTCTCTGGAGCAGTGACCTTGGACTTTGTCTTCTCTCAATCCCCCTCCCTTTCTAAGGAGGAGAGGGGTCTCTCTGGAGCCTAGACTGGAGGATGCTTTACAAATGCAAAAGTTTCAGCCCTGGAAGGGAATGCATTTGAAGGAAGTCTCTGCTGGTTTCCTGTACTTTTGTTCAGAAACCCTCAGTAAAGTGGGAGAGTTGAGATGCTCAGGTCCTGAGGCTCCAAGGTTTCTGTTCTCGCAGCATTATGCAAATTTGGGTTAATAGAAGGGTGGACTGAGTATTTCAAGGAAAGAAAGGCACAGAGCAGGAATAATCATGCCCTTCCTATTTGGGCTATAAATACAGCAGTAAATAGGGCTGGGAGGCTGTGGGACCTGGAGAGCTCCAGCTACCAGACCTCAGGCAGGTTTGTCAGGCTTTTCTCGGGAAGGACAGTCGAGTTGGGATTGAGTGACCATCGTGGAAGTCAATGAGAAAAGCCTCCAGAGACCAGAGCTAACTCCACAGGGAAAGCCACTGGTCACCTAAAAGGAACAATTACAGAATGGCCAAGAAGAACGGTTCATGCCCTGTTGGGCTGACCATCAGGGATGGGAGAGGGGGCCAAGACTGCTGTTAAAATATTAAAATGTTGACATAAGAGCTACCCCTGGGGAAGAAAAAAACAATGTGATGGTCCTTAAACTATAGTCCAAGTGGGGTTTTATTTTCCATCAGAAGAAAAGTTGCACAGGTTTGAAGGTCACCTGCCCCTAGGGAAATGTCTCCTTGCTGCTGCCCTTCCCTGTGGATCTGTCTGCTCCCCAAGAGACAGAGCCCTCTCCAAAGGTGGGGATTTCGTCAGGTCCATATTTACCACCCAGCCCGGAAGCAGCTCAGGAAATGTTGGTTGAACTGAATCTGATGGTACCAGCTGTGTGACGCAGGACGCATCTCTTGTTCAAGCATCAAGCTTCTACGTCAGTAAAATGGGACTTAAAGTTCTGCCACTCACCTCACAAGAGCCTAGCGAGAGCTCAACATTCAAGACAAGTTAGTATTTGATTTTGGCTCATTGGAGAGCCAGTCTGTCTGCTGCAATTACGCACAGTCATTTATTTATTTGTTGTTTGTTTGTTTGTTTGTTTGTTTTTGTGGTACTAGGGATTGAACCCAGGGTTTTCTACCTCTGAGCTACATGCTCAGCCCTATTTTTTAATTTTTATTTTGAAACAGGGTCTTGCTAGGTTAATAAGAGTCTCACTACTTGCTGAGGCTGTCCTTGAACCTGTGATCCTCCTGTCTCAGCCTCCCAAGTACTCCCAGTTACAGGCATGCACCACAATGCCTGGCTATAGTTTTTATTTTTATTATTTTTGTAGTGCTTGGGATGGAACTCAGGGCCTTGCACATGCTAGGCAAGGACGCTACCACTGGGTCACACCCCCAGCCCTCACAATGTCTGTCTTACAGCTAGATAATATGAGCTCAGAGACCTTAATAATCATCATCTACCCTTTAACCCAGAAAATTAGAATGAAAGTTTTGACCAAGACGCCAAAGCACAATAGAGGGGAAGCCAGGTCACCATGTACAGACTATATGGATTTTAAAGAGCCAGTTTCACACTGATTAGAGCATCCAGCATGAGAATGTAAAAGGGGCCCTGAGCATGGAGACACGGGGACGAATTTGCAGAGTGATTTCTTTTTTCTTTTTGGCACTGGGGATTGAACCCAGGGGCATTCTGCCTCCAAGCTATACCCTCAGCCCAATTTTATTTTTTATTTTTAAAACAGGGTCTCACTAAGTTGCAGAGGGCCTCACTAAATTACCGAGGCTGGCCTAGAGCCTGCGATCTTCTTGACTTAGCCTCCCAAGTACTGTGATTACAGGTGTGGGCCACCATGTCTGGCCAGAGCAATTTCTTTGAAGGCAGCTCAGTAATGCTGAGTCCTCTCCTTCACCAGGCAGGCGGAAGGGGCTGCTGCCTCCAGGCCCTCAGCCGTGGGAGGAGGTGGAGTCCAGGGGGCCCTGTGAAGATGTGATTGTGCTGGCTCCAGTCTGTATACCCAGTGTCTCTGGGCAAGGAATGGCCAAGTGCTTCCAGAGGCCAGATGTGCTGGGTTCTGTCCAATAGAGCCACCTAGTGGCTGCCAGGACGCGCCGGCAAAAAGCTAGAGGTGAGAGAGTCTCCAGGGGGCTGTGGAAATACTCCCTGCTCAGGTGGAGGGACACATGGTAGACTGGTTCTTGGAGAAAGAAACTGCAAAAGAGCACACGGAAGGACCCTGGAAGACAGAATCTGTTTAAACATGTGCCAAGACCAGGGCACCCAAAGCCAGCTCGGAACCCTGCACCCCTCACCATGGCTCCCCCTCCTGCTCTAGTCCTGGGAGGCTTCAGAAACCGGGCAGTCAGGGATGAGGAGGAGATGGGGAAGGGGAGAAACAGAAAAGAGACCACCAGATCTCCCTTCCTACTGTGGGCTGCCAGACGGAAGCAGGCCTGTGCCAGGGAGGGGAGAATATTTGAACATTAAATAAAGTTGGAGTGAGCTGGGCATGGTGGTGCACGCTTGTAATCCCAGCATTTGGGAGGCTGAGACTGGAGGATCCGGGTTCAAGGCCAGCCTCAGCTACCTAGTGAGGTGCTCCGCAACTTAGTGAGACCCTGTTTCAAAATAAAGAATAAAAAATAGGGCTGGAGGTATAGCTCGGAGGTAGAATGCCCCTGAGCTCAATCCCCAGTACTGCAATAAATAAATAAATAAATAAATAAATAAATAAATAAATAAATAAAGCTGGAGTGTTCAATTCTTACACTAGACCTTCTAATTCATGAATTGAGACTTAGAGTGGCACAGGACTGTCTCTCATCTGAGAGTGAGCAGAAAGGTCCAAGCCTGCTGAAAATTTCATCTGGGCCAAGGAAAGATGACCTTCACTGTAATTTCAAAGGGACTGTAAGAAGTTATATTTTAATGTATTAGAAATTGTGTGTTCAAGCCAGGCATGGTGGCGCACGCTTGTAATCCCAACATTTGGGAGGCTGAGACCGGAGGATCCGGGTTAGAGGCCAGCCTCAGCTACCTAGTGAGGCACTCCGCAACTTAGTGAGACCCTGTTTCAAAATAAAGAATAAAAAATAGGGCTGGGGGTATAGCTCGGAGGTAGAATGCCCCTGGGTTCAATCCCCAATACCGAAAAAAAAGTTGTGCGTTCAAAGCCCTGTGTCCCACGGACACCTGCCGCTCCACTGGGTCTGTGGTTACATGGTGTGGGTGGCAGAGCAGCTTATGCTGCAGCCTGGCCCTGCTGCTGAGCCTCCTCTTACTCCAGGCATCATGGAAACTGGCAACTTCCCAAGACACTGATAAATGGGTTAGAGCACTACTCCTAAGCATGGTATGTATGTTGCCTCCAAAATCCAAAGAGATTTTGTGGTTAGGTGCAAAGTGCAATGCTCCGTCTTAAATTTTGAAGGAGATGCCTCAGGATGTCCCAAGCACCTGGACCACTGAAAATGTTATCAATGCAGCAGGCCAGGCCTTAGGGTCTCTTTACCCTCATCCCTGCTCCCCTGCCTTACCAGGCATTCAGAGTGCCTGTCATTTCTGCTATGCAGGTCTGATTAGCATAATGCCTGGATACAATGGGACCAGTAGAAGGCTGTAGAATGTCAGGAACTCAAAGCTCCTGTGTGATTCTATGACTAGAAAAGAGAACGGGCACCTCTGCCTTTCCCATGTAAAAGTGAGCTGGTTTTGATCCTCCTTATGGGTGGGAATTGAGATGAATGGAATGTAGGTTGCATGATCTGTTCTATAACAATAGCAGGGTGGCAGTGATAGGTCAGGTTTACAGAGGTCCACCATCACCTACCACACCACACCTGATCTTCTCAGGGATGAAATAAATGAGTGAATCCAACAGGGATTTGGTAGGGACCACCACCACCTCTTTGTGATGGTAATGCAGGGCTTCTTCTCAGGGATCTACACCCCCCACCCCCATCACTGGGCTCTGGGTCTGAGAACTGACTTAGATCTAGGAGAGGATAAGGACCACACTGCCTATGGCATAACTGCATCTTTCTTGCTTCTGTCAAGTCTTTGCCATCCTAGAAACCATGATCCTCACCGGTCCCAGGATGCCCAGTTCTGTGCAGCTTCTCCTCCTGCCAGCTCTGGCTGTAGAGGTGGCCAGTGCACAGCTCCTCCAAGACATTGGTGCCATCCTCCTCAGTGCATCACTGTCATCTGTGTGGAAACTCCTCTGTGTCTCCTGAGGAGCAGGGGCAGATGACAGATCCTTCAGCATCAGAAAGTAAATCTGCCCTGGACCTTCTGGTCCTGCCTTATTTCTCTGATGAGGCAGTTCCAGTATCTCTACCTCATTTACTATAACTTAATATCATACATAAGCTTTGAGGAGCAATGCTGGTAATACTGGCAGTATTTTAATACACTTAACATACATTCCAAGGCTGGGGGTAGAGCTCAGTGGTGGAGAGCTTGCCTAGGATATGCAATGCCTTGGGTTCAATCTTCAATCCCCAGCAACCCCCCCCCCCCACACACACACTCCAAGCATCAATGCCATGACAATGAACCTTGAGTCATAGGTAGGTGCTCTCATGTAAAAGAGCTCTCTCCTTTCTAGACTTTGGCCCAATACCTTTGAGATCCAACATTTCCATATGTCTTCCCTTAATTCTTCCTAATATATTCCTCCAGGACTTGGTGTTCCTTCAACAAATAAGCTATTTCCTTCTAGAGCAGGAACTGTATTTCTCTGATTCAGGCTGTAAGAGGCCAGGGCATCTTTCCTTTCCTGACTTCCTTAAACCTCCAGTGTTTCACCTCAGTGAAACAGGCACCTTGCTTATCTGCCTGGAAGTGAGTGTGGTCGAAGTAAATCCTGAGGATAAACATTGTGCTGTAAGGCATATGTTTTAAGTGCAGTCTTTACAGGGTCTGCAAGTAAGGGAAGGCTGATCTCCCTAGTAAGGAACAGAAGACTTCTTCCACCAGTCCAGAAGGCTCAAGGGATTCTGGGGGTTCAAGTTTCTTACTTAACCAAATGCCTCTATTTTGGGTGTCAGGGTGCTATCGTGTTCTCTTTTAGGGCCCTGAATTTAGCATGTAAAATTCATCAAAGGTGGGCATTCATTCTCCTTGGTGGGTCTGTTATCCTTACAATTAGACTCTGGGCTCAATTCTCAGCACAGGATGCCTTGGAGTTGTAGGAGACAAGTATCTCCTTAAACACGGCCAGAGGTGCATTCTGGTTTTCACAGCACATCTTAAGTTTACAGTTGGTTGAACTTTGCTTCTATTTTTCTTCTCTCAAGGCTTCCAAAACAGTTAACAAAGGGTAAACAAAAACTCAGACTTTGTAACTTGCCCCCAGATCATTCAAGTGCCAAAGTTATGACTTCACTTCCTACCTGTGTCACATCTCAATCCACATTGAAGACAATCTGAGAAACCATGCTGCTACACAGACCAGGCATTATGCCCACCCCCTGATTATCAATGCCATCTGACTAGCAAGTGACCGAGCTTCAATAGCTCCTTCAAAGGCTCTGCTTTCTAGGGACACTTCTGATTGCTTTAGCCTGGCTTCCTCCAAAAGCAGAGCTTGAGATGCTTGTGCTCAGGTAGCTTATTTGGGAGTGAGATTCCACCTTGGGACTACCAGACTGAGGTCATTCTCAGATATCTCCTCTAGCCTACCCCTCACAAATGGTCCTTATAAGAAAAGAGCACTGCACTCCCTCTTGAGATGGCCCACATTCTTCCTTGAATGTGTATTTCCTACTTTCATAAATAAGCATCTGTCTATGTTGCTGACTGGGGCATGCTGGAATTCTTTTCTGTCACATTAGCCAAGGACCCAGCTGATCCTGAGTTCCTGAGTTGAGGAATCAACCTGTCACCCCTGACTATCCCAAGGAGCAGAAAGAACAGAAGGTACAGATAGGAAAGGAGAAAAACCCAGTACAAGATGTGTCGCTGAGCTGGGTGACCTCTGCAGCTCAGCTCTACAGGTCTTCTTGGTCCTGCGAGCCCTTTTAAGGGACCTTAGGAAATACATCTCAGAACTGTCCACCTGGAAGACATGTATCCAAAGTCTACCTTGACACCAATTAGTCACAGAAGGCCCATTAACTCCCTGAATGTCCAGATTGCATATGTGTCCCTGGAGTGGCTATGGATGTCCCTCAAGACATGAAGTGGTCAGGTTGCACCTGTGTGAAGTTGCTCACTCCCTTTCAGAGCTGGCCATGTGATAGAGCTGGAGTCAGAGCATCATAAATGGAGTACAACAGGTATGCACGACAGTTCACCCGAGTGAATATTATCCTTCAGGGTGGTAGAAGCTGATGCTTAAATGTAAAGCTGATGCTTTACTGCCAATGGTCCAAAACATGAGAAATTGCTTCTTTAGGAATTCTTTATTTAGACAGAAAATAGCCACAGAGATGTCCACATTCTAATCTCTGGAACTTGTGACTGTGTTACATGGCCAGGGAGAATTAAGGAGGCGGCAGATGGAATTAAGGTTGCTAATCAGTGTCCTTAGAGAGATTATCCTGAATTATCCTGGTCCAGGGCCAACACAAGGGTCCTTAAAATATAGGAGAGAGCTGGACCTGGTGGCATAGGCCTGTAATCCCTGCTAAGGGAGGAGGATCACAAGTTTGAGACCAACCTGGGCAACTTAGCAAGACCTTGTCTCAAAAAAAAAAAAAAAAAAAAAGCGGAGGGTTGGGGATGTAGCTCAGTGTGTTAGAGCGCATCTGAGTTCAATCCCCAGTACCCCCAACTGAAAATAAAAATAAAACAGGGAGGCAGAAGGGTCAATGTCAGGGTGATGGGATGTAAGAGTCCTGAGGGGCCATTGCTGGCTTTGGAGATGGAAAGTAGGCCGTGAACCAAGGCGTCCAGCAGCTTCTAGAAGCAGGAACAAGCAAGGAAATAGATTCCCCTCCCCAGAGCCTCCAAAGAATGTAGTTTTGCCAACGCCATGAGGATCATGTAAGGCTTCTGATCTCCAGAGCTGCAAGATAATACAATGCATGTTGTTTTAAGGCACTAAATCTGTGATAATTTGTTATAGCAGCAGCAGGAAACAAATACACCTGCGACATCTGAGTTCACGTCTTTTGCTTCTGCTTCTAGTCCACAGTACAGTGGAGCTGCATTTCACACTGGGGCTGCGTCAGCGGGGGAGGTGGAAGTCTATAGAGTCCAAATTTACCTTGAACAGGCCTTACTTGCTCCCTAGGTAGAGCTCAGGGACCAGGAGCCACTGAGGGAGAGCAGCTCCTCACTCCCCAGGGCACCCTCCCCAGGGGAACAGGCCAACTCAACTTCTTTCACTCCCTTAGAATTGTTTCTCTCTCCCTCTAGGCATATAATTAAATTTGCATAAATTCAGAGAGCATATGCTGCAATCCATTATATTTTCAGATTGGTTTTTAGTTCCTGAGTTTGCTAAGGAAAGAGTGGAAAAAACAAAAACTTCCATTTGTACCAAGGCTTGTTCTCTTTTATTAAGAAATATAGCAAAGGCACAGAGGAGTGTGGAGGAGGAGCGAATCCACGCTCTGTGCTCATCGCCCAACTCTGACCCATTCTAATGTTCTGCTACATTTGATGACGATTTTAGGTGAAATGCCACACCTAGAGTTGAAGCCCAGTGTCCTATTTCTCCTTGTGGATACCATCCCCAGTCTCCACCCACCCCCCAGGAACACACCCTAGCACTGATTTTGATATTTATAGCATTCTTGAACATGCTTTTATCTCTGTGTACCCTTAAACAATAAAGTATCGACTTCCATGTCTAGAAACATTACAGAAATGGTATCCTTCTGCAATTTGCTTTCTGGCCCTCCAACTCCTAAGTTTCTGAGATTTATTTACATTGGTTTGTTTGTTTATTGGTACTAGGGATTGAACTCAGGTGCATTCTACCTCTGAGCTACACCCCTGGCCCTATTTTGTTTTTTATGTTGAAACAGGGTCTCATTAGGTTACTGAGAGTCTTGCTACATTGTTGAGGTTGTCCTCAAACCAGCAATCCTCCTGTCTCAGCTTCCCAAGTACTGCAAGTAAGGGCATGCACCACCATAACCAGCTCTGGTTCCTTCTTGTTGAATAATCGTCAACTTTTTCAAAACACCACAACTTGTTTGTTCATTCTTAGGTTCATAGGCGTTTAGGTTGTTTCTGATTTTTCTTTACTGCAGACAAGGAATCCTTGATCACTATTGTACATTGTTTTGTGCCCTGTGCTAGAATTTCTCCTGTGTCTATACTTACGAGGGAATTGCTAAGTCAAAGGATGTGTTTAGCACTCCTGGTTATTGCCAAATTGCTTTACACAGCAGTCATGCCAATTGCCCACTGGCAGCATATGTAAGCTTCCTTTAATCCACATCCTGACCAACACATATTAGTTTCTGCCCCCTTGAAGGCTAAAAGGTCTGGTTCTTCTCAGGCCACAGTTGCACACATCAACTCAATCGATTCTCATGAGCCCTGGGCAGAAGGTTCTGCTTACGACCACCCAGCAGGTGGGTACCCCGAGGCCCAGGGAGGGCATGATGAGCCCAACCCCATGGGGGACCAAATACAGGGTCAGAACACACACTCTGCAGCTCATCTTCGAGAATAAAAGATAGTCACATAATTTGTAGTATGTAGTAAATACCAATAACCATCCCTAGTAGCAGAGGGCAGGATAATTAAAATTACTTCCATTCATTCTTGGATCCTGGCAACACCCCCCAAAGACCTGGATTATTACAGCTCCCACTTTACATAAAAGTGAGGCTCAGAGCTGTCAGTAGAAGACTTGTTCTTGAGCCCCTTTCCTTTACGTATGTCTTCTGCATGTACACTTGGAGGTGGACGTCTGAGAGTTGGAGATTTCCCGTATGTACTGTGAGCACAGGTGGGTCTGTGCCATCTCTCTGGGACTCCTGCCAAGCTCCCCTGGCAACTGAGGTCACATCACAAACTCAGCACATTTCTTTACCTGGTGACAACTGAAGTCAAACTGCAATAACATCCTGGCTCTGCCACCTGACAGGCCTGGGACCCTGGGCCAGGGGTCTCCTCTTGGGGCCTTGGTTTTCTCGCTTATAACATGGGATGACAGCACCGACCTCCCAGCAAGGTGGGAGCCAGCTGAAGTAACACACAGACGGTAGAAGGCCCTGAAAGCCCTCCAGCGCCAGCTCCTGGGATGAATGAAGACTGCAACTTCCAGCTGTTCACAGGAAGGGCAGTGATCCTGGAGAAGGAAGACACCAAGGCAGGCGAGGCCCAGTGAAGTTGCTGATTCTGGGAGACAGCCCACCCACGTAGACTGTGACGTGCTCTACTCTGGAGAGGCTGGCCCTTGGCACCCACGCAGGGGCAGGCAGTGGTCCTGCAAGAAGGCCTTGTAAGTGAAGGATGTCACCTGGCCGAAGAATGTAGGAGGATCACAGCTTCCCAGACAGGACTCAGGACAGCTCCAGAGGAGCACAGGGAGCACGTTGGGTGTAGGAGCCAGAGAGGAGGAAGTGAGGACTAACCGTCTATTAATGGCCTAGTTTTCATTTCCATCCATCCCATAAGGCCTGGTCCATGACTGGGGAAGTAATCCAAGGTCACTGGTGCTCTTGACACAAAGCCTTGTCGTCCACTAGTTATCTCGCCCCGGTGATGGAGAGAAGAAAACACATAGAAGGTAGAAGTGCTGGGATCCGTTCTCAATCTGCCTCTTTCTAGCTGGGTGAACCGTAACCTTTGTAAGCCTCAGTGTACCAGGGAGCTAAAAATGCCTTTCTCCTGCCTCTTAGGGTTGTAACAGAGATGAGAACACACATGGCAGTGTCTTGGAGCTGGTAAATGCCAGGTGAACAGCAGTAGCTACATAAGTGACATGGAGCTGGTCCGGCCCTGTGGGGCAGGTGAGGGGTGGATGTCCCTCTGCATCAGAAACACATTCACAGGGAAAGCTGGCTCACACCATGATCACGGGACAGCCTGGAACTCTATCCAGCCTTCCCAGAAACTAAACCTATAACCGTGGCCACCAAGCTTCCCCTTCCAATCAAGATCAGGTGAGATATTCAACCAGAGGGCAATCACAATGGGTGACACAGGGTGACAGGGACAGTTACACATCTCTGGAGGCAGAATGCAAATACCAGCTCTGTCGCTAGCTACCTGCGTGACCTTGAGCAAGTCACTTGCCTCCCTGAGCCTCAGCTAAGCCATTGGTAAGATGAGAGGAATAATATCTATTTGGTGGTGGTGTGAGAAATACTGTGAGCCAGGCATGGTGACGCACGCTTGTAATCCCAGTACTTGGGAGGCTGAGACAGGAGGATCACAGGTTCAAGGCCAGCCTCAGCTACTTAGTGAGGCCCTCTGCAACTTAGTGAGACCCTGTTTCAAAATTAAGAACAAAATAGGGGATGGGGTGTAGCTCAGAGGTAGAATACCCTTGGGTTCAATCCTCAATACCCCCTCTCCCCCTGCAAAAAAAGAAGTAAGCAATGTGCGTACTGTGCTTGGCACGTAGTAAGTCAACAAATGGCGGCTGCAAGTTTAGTCTCCAGGGGCTTCAAATTCTCCACCTGCAAATGGGGGACAATTGCTGCTCCCTGGCCAGGCTGCTGTGTGATGAGAAGAGACGGTCTGTGAAGCAAGCACATGACGCACACTTGTAATCCCAGTACTTGGGAGGCTGAGACAGGAGGATCACAGGTTTGTGGCACCATGGGGGCCAGACTAAGGCTTGGCATGCCCGGCACACTCGTGGTAGCACTCAACAAACACCTGTAGAGTGAATGCATGAAATACGTGTTCTCAAAGTGGTAAGTGTGCACTACTTGACTTCTCTCAGCCTCGGCTTGCCCTTCTGTGAAATGGGCATATTTAACACCTACCCGGGAGGACGGCTGCAGAAACTGAGTGCCCACGGCAGACGCTCCAAACATCCTCCGACCCTGGGTGTGCCTTGCAGCCCACTCCCCAGGGCAGACACCACAGGAGGCGGCTGGGTAAGTATGAGCAATGTTTACTGAGCGATACAGGACTGACTACTAGGAAGGGTTTACAAGGATGGAAGTGCACCCCAGCCCGCCCCGGCCACCCCGACACCCAGACTACAGTACTTAGGAGTTACACACAACGGCCATAACTGGTGGCTATCTGCCCATAACAAATGAACCATAGCATATTTATACTGTATCACATCGAGTGATTATAGAAATCCATATATATATTGCTTGTATAAAATCTTTCTTTTTGTAAAAAATATTAAAAAAAAAAAAAGAAAGTATAAAAAAACATGTGCAGTTGAAAGCCCTGCCAGGACAGCCAGTCTGTAAACATTCGGTGAGTATGTGCTTTGGAAGGGCGCCCGCGCCTCAGTGCCCACGGCAGGCAGACTCCGGCAGGGCCGCCTCCGCGCAGGGGCCTCGGCCCCACAGCCAGCCCCTCTGCAGCTTCGCGTCCGGGTCGGGGCAGGTGGGATGCAGTTTCATGCTGAGTTCCATCCTCAGCAGCGTTTTGGTTACATCTCATGGCTTTTCCTGGCTGCTCGGTGGTCCCTTAGGCAGGCGTCTGGGCAGAGAAGCCGGAGAAGCGCCCCAGGTGCCTGTTTGGGCCTCTCTGGGCCCAGACGCCTCTGTCCTGCCTCCTCAAGCCGGGCCCCGGGCAGGACAGCCCTACCCGGGTCAACTTTGGTCTCAGCGCTTGGTCCCTCTGGGTTTCTTCAGCCTGCTCTCCCCCTCGTGCGGCCGATCTGAGTTTCACAAAAAAGCCCACCCCACGCTGGCCGTGCTGAGCCTCATTGTACAGTTTCTCATGCACTGAGGAAGGGACCCGTGGGAGGCCCCTCCTCTTCCCTTCTCTTCTTTCCTCTTTGTCCTCATCCTTGTCGTCCTCCTCCTCCTCCTCGTCCTCCGCCAGCCCAAGGTCACTTCTTCTCCAGCTGCTCCAGCAGCGGGTTTCCTTCGGACTCGGGCGTCCTGACGCTGTCGGTCCTGACGATGCAGGTGGGCCGGTGGCGGTTCAGCATGAGGATGAGCTGCTGCCGCTCCTGCTTCAGCTCCTCTATCTGGCTCTTCAGCTCGGCGTTCATGAGCTCCAGCCGCTCCGACTCCTGAGCAAACACAGACACACACACGTCAGCTTTCGGGGTGGCTCTGGGCGAGGCTTGCCGTGGGTGGGCGCAAGGTCCCCAGGCTGGCGTTAGCACTGCGCATGGCTTCCTGTCTGCCCAGTTCCCCCGGAGGCTGAGCCCCTGGATTCACTGACTCCTGCAGGCAGCGCCCCTCCCACCTGTGACACAGAACTCAGTCACCATGGGATGAGTCCGGGAGATACTCTGGGGCCAGCCTGGCTCATGTTCCTACTTTTCTTCCCTCCCACTCAGCGGCCTCCTCCTTATTTCTCAAATATGCCAAATATTCTCCTGCCTTGAGGGCTTTGCACAAGAAACAAAAGGTGGACAAAGAATGGAGGCGGTGGCTCTGGACAGGCCTGTGGAGGGTCCGAGGTGGCCGGCAGGTGGCAGTGCAATGGCTAGTGGTTTGGTGTGCAAAAAAAGCATGGTGGGAATATTTTGGTCTGTGGGATCAATAAGCCCAGTGTGGTCACGTCATTCCTCCTAAATTATAAGTCTATTCAAACAGTCTTTCCCGTATCCCTTATAATCTGGAAGTTTTGTCCATAGAGAGGCAATCAACAGTCACCCTGCTGTGTTCATAATGAGGTTTTAAATAGACCTCAAGTGGGGTTTCCAAGGTACTTCTAGCTTAGCTGGAGAGGCTCTGGGCGAAGGGAGGAATGTGGAGGGTTTGATGGGGGTGGGGCAGCGTGTTCACAGTGGGGACAGGTGACGGGTGGTTCAGTGGGGGGGGGGTCAAGTGGTACAATAGAAGAGCATCTGAATGATTTTTTATTTTTCCTGAACTGTGACTAGAAATTTATACCCAGGGTGAAATTTATTCATGGGCTAGCACAGTTCTAGGCCAGTGATCCTCCCGCGGGAGGGATTTTTGCCTCCCAGGAGACATCTGACATTGTCTGGAGAGGTTTTCCTGGCTGTCCTGGGTGGGGGAGGGTGCTACCGACACGGAGAGCGTAGAGGACAGGGACACCGCAAACTCGAAGCGATGCCTGGGGCAGCCCTCGGGACAATGATGTGGTCCAGCAGTACAGAGGCTGGGCAGCCCCACCAGTCAGAGAGCAAGCTGTGGTCGGGACCGTGTGACAACTGGAGGCCCACGAGTGTGGCCGGCCACCGGCAGAGGACAGGTGGGACAGGTCTCTCCTGGGTCTCTGGAGCTGCAGCCCACCCCGGGGTGCTGTCTTCCTCCCCCTGCTGGCCTGACTGAGCTGCTCGTTGTGCTCATCTCAGAGGTGGGAGCATGAGCTCCCGGGGACTCAGAACTGTGGAGGAGGCAGGCCCCTTGACCAGATGCCAGGAGAAAGCCTCAAAAAAGGGAAAAAAAAAATGCCCAGGAGGAAAACATTAAACACCAGCTATGGTGGTTTTCTGATAAGACAGGCGGAGACATGGCTGGAAAACTCACCTGGTCCTTGGTGCTCAGAATTCCAAGAGAAACCCATCTTGGAGGGCCAGGGGAGACCCCACAGGCCCCTCTATCTGCGGGAGTCTGACTAGCTGGCAACCTTGGGAACTTTGCAAACCCTCTGAGCACCCAGTCCCCCAGCCCAAGGTGTCAACTCCATCACCAAACTCCCCTGAGCCTCCGCCTCAAGGGGTCTCAGGGCAGCCTACCTGCCCAGGGGTATTTGCTGAAAACCTGTTGTGTACAACGAATGCTCTGGGGAAGCCAAAGCCCAAGAGACTCCAACCTGGCTCCTGTAGAGCTTCTACTCTCAGGGAAAGAAGAAATCGATATAGCAAGGCAGAGCTGACTGGGGGACCATCAGCAAAGGTGGAGCGGGACTTAGGGGACCTTCAGAGAGGGCGAATGAGCAGGCTCCGACCTTGAGCGTGGAAGATGAGCCGCCTGGTGGGTAGAGAAGGGTAGGGAGGGAACTTCAAGAAGGGACCCTGAGTGAATGAGGACACAGACATGGGAAAGTGTAAGATCTGTGAAGAAGATAGAAGAGTCCCCTGTACCCACGGCTCACTTTAAGACACAGTTGGGTATAAAATAGGGAAGGTGGGTTCAGCCATACTGTAGCTCTGAGAAGCCTCAGGGGTTAGAATGGGCATTTAGAGCAAGTTTATTAACCTCTCTAAGCTTCAGTTATTCTATCTATAAAAAGGTGATGATCAAGCCAGGCATGGTGGCACATCCCAGTACTTAGAAGTCTGAGACAGGAGGATTGCAGGTTCGAGGCCAGACTTGGCAACTTAGCCAGACCCTCAGAAACTTGACAAGACCCTGTTTTAAAAATTAAAAAATAGGCTGGGCGTGGCGGTGGACATTTGTAATCCCAGTACTTGGGAAGCTGAGACAGGAGGATCACAGGTTCATGGATAGCCTCAGCAACTTGTGAGGCCCTCTGCAACTTAGTGAGACCCTGTTTAAAAATAAATAATAAAATAAGGCTGGGGATATAGCTCAGAGGTAGAATTCCCCTGGGCTCCATCCCCAGTACCATATAATACATAAATAAAAATAAAAAGGGCTGGAGGTATAGCTTAGAGATAGAATGCCCTTGGGTTCAATCCTCAGTACCAAAAAAAAAAAAAAAAAAAAAAAATGGTGATGATCAAAGGGATTAGATGAACTCACATGGAAAAAGCGCTTTGTAAATCAGAAGGTTCAAGAAGCTTACAGGATTTTTACTTTAACCTATGAGTGGGAGAAGAGTATGAAGAAGAAAAACATTTTAAAGAAATCTTGGCAGGTCTTGGTTACTGCCTGGATTTGGAACATGAAGAAGACAGGGCAGAGCTGACTGTGAGCCTGAGGGAAGGGTCCAGGAATGGAGCCTGGGAGGGGAGCTGTTCTGGAGAGCATAGACAGGGCATGAAAGAAGTTTGGTGTGAGGCAGAGTGAGTTTGAAGTTAAAATTGGACCCAGAATTCAGTAGTACCACACACAGATCCACCTGCTCGAAACGACCGCATGTCAAGCTGACCCTCCATCTGCATCGCCTGTATCACACAGGACCAGTGAGGTGTGGGCAACTGGCTTCTCACACAGCTGTCATGCAACAGCAGCCACCTGTTGGTTTTAGAATGTTGGCATGTATAGCTGGAACTCAGCCTGGCTGCCTTCTTACTTTAATTTCCTTCTGTACCCAGAGTTATTGGTGGGTGCTACACATTTATTAATTGTGCAACTATAAATTGTGTTCAGAAGAATCTTTTTTATACTAGCAATTGCCCAATTTGTTTGCCTAATGAATGGACAAAGACCTGGCCAAGATCTTCACATGTTAATTATGAAGTGAAATGATTCTGTGTTTTTTGCTTATTGTTTTGACTTCTGGTAGATATTTATTGCTCTAGAAAAATCAAAACCATTTGTTGTTTTAGAGCAGAATTGGTGCAAGTTAAGGTTCTGCCTCCCACACTGTGGTTAGCAAAAGGCAGTAGGAAAAAAAAAATATGAGGCAAGGGGCTGGATGTCCTGGCTAAGTCATTTCTGGGCCTCGGCTCCCTCCTAGAAAATATGATTGGTCCGAGAGACTTTAAGCACTAAAGTCTCTGACTTTATATTCAAAAAAGAAGAAATTACCCATAAGGCACATAAAACAAAGTTCCACCAACTTTTTGCAAGCGTTGGGAAGCAGCCTGGTGAGACCTTCTGAGCCCAAAAGATGTGCCTGGATTAAAATCCTGACTCTGCTGCCTGCCAGCTATGTCACCATCAACAGGTCTTCTAATTTCTCCAAGTCTGGGCAACCTGAATAGAGTGCTGGGCAGCAGAGGAAGTCCTGGCTTCTCAGCCCACTGACTCGGCCACTGTGTGACCCCGAGCAAGTCTTTAGTCCCTCAGGATCCTCATCAGTGGGAGGGAGGTCCTGCCTCCTCTCAGAGTCACTGATCATCAAGGAGAGAGTGGCTATGAAGAGCGCTGAGCCCCACAGGAGTGTGAGATGGTACCAATGCTACCAAGAGCCAGAGAACCCATGTTAGGGTCAGAGTTTGACAGGGGCCAGCATTACAGAAGGGAGAAGCCTGAGGCTTCTGAGAGCAGACAGAGGAGGCACTGAAGTAGCCGCAGGGCTTGCAGGGTGTGGACCTGACCCCTCCAAAGGCCTGCCTCCTGCCTCAGGGTTCAGGGCCTCGGCTGGTATAGGCAGCAAACTCTCCAAGATGCTGTAAGAATGTCCTAGGGGTGGATCTGGGTATCCAGGGGTCAAAGGCAGGAAGGTGACTTTTTATCTCACACACACACACACACACACACACACACACACACACACACACACATCCCTTTGTATCTCTGAGCCTTGGAAACATTCTACCTATGGAAAACTAAGTTATAAGTGCGTCTCCCAGGTCTGTAGGCACTGACAGCACAGCCTAACCCTGCATTCCTGCCTGTACCTCCCATTCAAACTGTGCTTCCAAGACCAGAGGGTGGGAGGACTATGCTTGGGCCCAGACAGTGCCGCCCAAATCCCCAGAGACACCGAGGCCACACACTTGTCTTCACCTTCTCAGCCACATCTTCTTTCACTGGGACAACACGACACTATCTCATCTGCCCCTACCCGTGCCCCACACTGCAGCCAGAGGGATCCTTTGAAGATATGTCCCTGTCCTCCTGAAACCCTCCTGTGGCTCTTCATGACCATATAAGTCATCATCCTGCTACCTAGGCCAGGACAACAGGCAGACACTAGAATTGTCCCCAGCATCCCAGCAGAGGCGACCACTGTTCAAATGCAAGATCCCCGCCAGCCTGCCTCTGCCTCCTCCCACTGGTATTCTGACCTCCACCACACCTTCAGCACAGCCTTAAACAACAGCTCTTGCCCTTGCGTGTGCTGTTCCTGGTAAACCCTCTGCCCCCTATAACATGTGTCCTGCATCTTACTACCTTCTGCTCCTCTTCTCGCACTATGGAAACAGTCTTTCCTTAGCTGAGACTAGGACAGGGGCCCAGCAGGCTGCTCCCCCAGTGCACTGGGCTTCCCCAGTGTACGCTCAGCACATGTGATCTCACTCACTTCCCATCTGCCATCCCACTGGGGGCAGGGCTGACAGACACTGGATGGACAGGAGGGTCAGCAAATGGGTGAATGAATTCCTACCCTCCACTTGCTAGCACTGTGACCTCAGGCAAGTAACTTGACCTCTCTGAGTGACAGGTCAATCTCTAGCATGGGAAAAGTTGCTATGTATCTCACTGGAATGTTACAAAGACTAAAGGAGATATGAAATGCCTGGCACACAGTAGGTGCTCAGCAAGCCTTATTGGAATGAAGAGTAGCGAGTTTGGCACTGAGTGTTTATTGCACTCGTGTGCTGCTACCTGGTTGAAAGGCCCTTGGAGGCAGGAGCTTATGTGAGGTTTCTCCAGCCCTGGCCTGCCTCCCCAGCTCTGTCCTGTGCTGCTGGAAATGAAGCGTACCACCTTCCACTCATCTTGGAGCTGTCTGAGCAACTTCTGAAGCCTTGGCCCAATGTTGTACACCCTCTCTTCCAAGGTGCTCCCAGCTCTAAGAGTCTAACTCCCGCCAATAGTAACCACTCCCCTGCCCTAGGTACTCACAGCCTACATCCCCTGGTCTACACCCAGGACTTCAGAATAACTCTCTGCTGTGGCAAGACTGAGAAGAGACCCCCAGGCCCCAATGTCTGAGGACACCAAGGGCAACCCAGCCTTGTCTTCCCAACTCCCCCGGGGGAAGTGTGTCTGCCCCTGCTCGTGTCCCCAGAGGACTTGACACAGCACTGGGCATTCGGTACACGCATAAAAACACTTGTTGAATCAGAGGATGAACAAAGGAGCAAATGAACCAAGCAGTGACTGAATGAATGACAGCCAGGATGGTGACAGGCAGGACAGAGGCCTTGAGGTCTCAGTTCCACCGCACTGCTGGGAAACCTGGCCAGTTACCTAACCTCACTATGCCTTAGTACCTGTAGAAACAATAATGAAGGTTCCTACCTCGTTTGGTTATAGGTCAATAAAATGAGATCAGGTATATACAGCGCTTAGCACGGTGCCCAACTTTACAAATGCTAGTGACTATTGCTAATTATTGTATACTGGCAGATTAATACCTGCCCATTATGTAATGTTACTATTATATATTGTTGCTGTTGTCATTTAGTAATAATAACCAATGATTGGGGGTGGAGGACTGGTAGCTTAGACTGATCAGATTTCTGGTCATGTTCTTATACTCCATCTATCATTTTCGAGATGCAGGGAAGGTCTAAGAGACAGGACTCAGGAGCAAGAAAGAACAAACACCCTGCCTGGTGCATTCCAAATAACAGAGCAATAGGGCCAGAAGGAAAAGGCTCGGCCAACCGTGGCCAACCTCTGGAAGAGCTGACCTCTGACCCCTGGAGGCAGCACCAAGAGCTCAGGGGTCATCTTCAGCAGGGCTGAGGGGCAGCTGGGGGATGCAGAGCTGGCTGAGCCACTGGCAACTAAGGAAGGGAGCTTTTCTCTGCACAAAAGTAGCACCCCAAGTGCTATGCCCACCTGGCCTCATTTGCACCAGTCCCAGACAGGATCTAAATGGGGAGTGCCAGTCCTGGGCCATGTGGGCCGCCAGCCCCCAGGGTTTATCTCAGTGGAGGGGACTGCGGCTCCTCTGGCCTCTCTAGGCTTCCAGGGACCTGTGGGCAGGGGCCGCTGCAGGCAGGTTTTCTGGGTTTCGGGGGTATCCGATTGTCAGCAGGGAGGGTAGGGGGTGTGGGCATTGATTCCACAGCATCCGATGGCAGAGAACACCAGACCCTCCAAAGAACAGGTGGGCCACCCCGCCCCACCTGGCCAGCTGCCCAGCTCACCCGCTGCAGAAACTCCGTGCGCTCCTTCTTCTTGTTCCGGCATCGGGCTGCTGCAACCTTGTTCTTCTCCCGGCGCCTTTTCCTTCGCTCCTCTTCCTCGTCTAGCTGCGAGGGCACAGAGCCACCGATTAGACCCTGAGGCTGCCCAGGAGCCCAGCTTCTCCCCTGGCACACGGACAGACAGGCGGACAGTTCCCCCTTCCTCACCCACATCTCAGCAGCTGCGCTCACTGGTGGCCGGCACCCAGGCTGCTGAGGAGCCTCTCTGAGCCGGTGGGCATCCTGGGGAGGAGCCAGTGCTCCCCTGAGTTCTGCCTGAGTTCAGGGGGCCAGGAGCCTGGGGAGCCCACCGACATGAGGCGGCACCCAACCAACCGCAGGCGGGCCAGCCTGTTCTCTCACCTGGCCCAAAGCCTCTGGGCACGATTTTCCAGCCCAGAGGTTCCCAGGCACTTCCTTTAAAAAATGCCTCGGGCAGGGACACAGGTTTCCCATCGGCCCCACCCCCTTTCACCTCTGGAACTACCTTCACCTCCTGCTCTTACCTTCTATTGGGATTTTAAACCCTCATTGCCCTTCCACACAGATACTCCTCCCTCATGGTCCTTCCGAACTCTCAGACCTGTTCCCTTAGTCTGCCAAGCAGCCTCCCAGCCTCTCCACCCAGCTGAAATCCTCTGCCCGATTTTGCCTATTCTTCCCCAGGATGCCCAGCCGTGAGGAAGCTGGGGGAGCCCAGGGCACAGCCCAAGTCTCCAGGCGTGCTTCTCTCCCAGGAAGTGCTGGGAACTCACCATGCATGCAATAGGGCCCATTAGATGGAGAGACAGAAACCCTTGGCCCTCAGCCCTGCCTTTAAATTCAAGCGGCACTTGTTAGATTTTCATTAGTAATAATAACAAGAGCTGCCATCGATTGCTTGCTTTGCTAAATACTTCAAACACACATCATTTAATCCTGCAACCAAGTCTTATGAGGAAGGTGCTGTTATTGCCCCATTTCACAGACGGTAAAACTGAGGCTCAATGGCGCAGTTTTTCACGTCCATACAACAAGAAAATAGCCCAGCCAGGATTCGAACTCCGATTTCACCAGCAGAGAGAACACCTTCCTGCTCTTGATCACTGGCTCACACAGCCCCGGGGCACTTGGTGTGGTGCCTGTCGCTGTCCATTACCTACTAGGAAAATCTAGAGGACTCGTAGGGCCAGCTGGGCTGAGACCAGCTCAGAGTCGGAGGCCACGAGAGAAGCTGTCGGAGTGCCCTGAGCATGCCAACTCTCTCACTTCTTGAGGGGGGAAGGGGCGGGGGTGACTCTGGCAGCCCAGGGCTGTGGCAAGGTCTCAGGAAAATAAGCAGCCTCTCCATGCATTCCCAGCATGCTCTAGTTGACAGGGACAGAGGGCCCGGGCCCGAGATGATCACCAGCCAATGGCACAGGCCCTGGCAGGGCAGCCCTCTTCCTCCTCCCCACCACCTCCCAGCTCCTCCCTGACCCACGCTCACCCCCAGGAGGCCGCTGGAGAGGCGCCCCGTCAACACCGTCAACACCACCACACCCAAGCACCTCCCAGCCCCTTGGCCTCCTTTGAAACCGAACCAGAAGTGACAGCTCCTCTGGCTGACCCGCATCTGGGAAAATAGAAACCTGGCCGAAATTGATTCCGCCCAACCTCAGCCTCACCCCTGAGCCGGCCGAGGTAACCGTGACGACAGGCACAGGGAAGGAACCGGAGGAAGTGGCTGGCGGTGCAATCTCCCCTCCGCCAAGAGGGTTTGCCCACAAACTGCCAGGGTGAGGTGTGCAGCCTGGGCGCTGTGTCGCAGGCCCTCGGGCCTTCCCCCAAGCAGCCCAGCACGTGCTCCTCCATGCCCAGCACCTGGCTGCCACCCCTGCACCTCACTCCACAGGAGCAAATGGAAGCTGCTTCTGCAGCGGGTACAAAAAGGCTTAACAGATCACCTGGGCCAGCTTGTCACCCAGACTGGAGGACCTGCCCATCCCCCTGTAGGGTCTCATCAGTGCCCTCCTGCCATCACCTTCTACTCCAAAGGTCTCTTCTCCAAGCCAGCCAGCCAGCCAGCCCCTCCTCTCCTCCCCTACCCCGGAGAGAACCAGCTGCTTTTCTGTGCTGCTGTGGCCCCTGTTAAGAGTGTATCACATCTGGCCACAGTCCTTGGCTTATGTAGCACCTGTGTTCCCTGCTAGCCTGGAGGACAGGGACCTGAGCATGACACTCAGAAGGAGCTTAGTGAATGTTACTCAGGTGAATGAATGGAATAAAGGATTTCAGAGAAAGACGGGTGAGCTGGGATCCTTCGCTGTAAAGCAACTTATTTCCTGTGTTTGCATCTGCATAACCTTTTTACAGGGAGCCTTTCCTGCAGGGATGGCCTCTTCTCTGTCTGTAGGAGGCCAACAAAGCTTGAGGATTGCACCTGTCTCTTCCAGAAGCAGAATGGCTGAAGACAGAGTCTAGATTCAGGGGCTCAGGCCCCCGCTGGCTGTGGCAGGTCTGCACAGATCCCAAGAAGGCCCAGTTCCATAGCCACCACCAGCTTTCCTGCCCATCTCAGGCCTTTCTGCACCCAGCCCATCTTAGCTGATATCTCCCAACAGAGCATGACATAGCCCCAAGCCCCCTTGCCATACCTTCCTCATTAAAACTAGGCTGAACCACTCCTAAGTCCTCCTGCTGAAGAGCTTCTTAAAGGAGATGTAGAAAACAGCTGCCAAGGCCCTTGGAAACAAGGCAGGAGTCAGCAGGACATCCCAGCCTTCCCCTCCCCCACGGCTCCTCAGCTCCTGGGATCAGCACTGGTGCCATCTGCATCCCCGACAGGGAACACTTAGGGGCTCTCCCTGCCCTCCTCCAGGCTCTTCCTGCATCCCCAAAGCAAAGGCTGCTGCCTCCTCCTTCTTGAGGCTTCCAGAATTCTCTAAAGCATTTGGCAGGAGTGGATGAGAGATGGCAGAGCATTTGCATCACAGGCGGCTCAGCCATCTGAAGTTGGAACTCCAAATGGGAGATGAAGATGTTCCCTACAGACACGGCTGGAAGAACCACGATGTCTGAGGAGGTGTAAGAACCAGGAGAGGGGGCTGGGGGAGGGGAACCTGTCTTTCCCTCTTCTCAAACTTGCTTCTGGCTCTGTTGCCCCAAATTCTCAGGAGGACACAAGGGCAAAGCAGTCTGTGCCCCAGGAGAGAGGGGTGCCCCATGCGCACTTTGCACTGGAGGGAGGGAGAGACTTGGGGACCTGTGACCAAGGATCAGCCCCTCCTAGCCCCTCCCCCTCCTCACAATCTGTTCTCTAGCCCCTGCTGCAGGGCCCTTGCCCCTGGCCATGGCTCACCGGGCAACGGTCAACGTGCAAAAGACCGACGTGAGCTGGATGTAATCATGCTCCTGGAATTTGAAACTGTACTAAAAAATACTGAGTGCTGAGCTGGGTGGCATGCAGGGTGGACTTAAGCCATGTGCCCAGAAGCAGACAGATCAGGCTGCTGAAGTACAGGGATGAGCAGACCAAGGAAGCACTCTGCTAGAGGCAGGAGGCAGAGAGAGACACAAAGAAACGGAGACAAAGAGAGGGAGCCGGACCTGGACCCGGGGGAGCAAGCGAGGTGCCTGGGCTTCCTCTGAAGGAGGCCTTCCCCACGCTTGGGCTCCTGCAAGAGGAGGGGCCGCACGGAGAGTGAGTGTCTATTGTCACATCAGGTGGCCCCCCACCTGTCACCCTGGCCCAAGCAAAAAGAGAGAGACACATGTAGATGACAGAGACAAAGATGAGTGAGGAGAGGCAGAAGGAGAGAAGTGGATCCACAGAGAAAGGAACAGAGACTTGCTCAGAGGCCGACGGTACAGCAGACAGGCAGAGGTACACACAGAGACAGAAACTATCTTAGTCATCTTGACCCCACCCCCAGTGAGGCCTGACCATGCTCCCTGTCCTTGGGGTTCATGATGGATACCCCTGACCTTGTCCTGAAGCTTCCTCTTTGGGCCCGGAGAGTTTGAGGAAGTTTCTGCCACTTGCAGAAAGATGCCTGGGTCACCAAAGCTCTACCAGGGGAAGTCAGTGGATGCCAGGTAATAATGGGGGAGCAGAAGATGGGCCCCAGTGATGTAGGGGAGAAATCCTACCCGGGAGTAATGTTTGTAGAACCAACGCCTGGGAGACTATCAGGGCCGGGATGCAGAAGGGCCCTTAAACAGCAACCGTAAAAAGCCAACAGTGAGCACCCAGTAGGGAGGGATTGGGGGAATGAATACCCCAAACTCTCCCTCCCCTACTGGTGCCTGCCATCAGCCAAGCTAGAGTGTAAGGGAGGCCGGTATGTGGTCCCCCTGGGGCACGCAGCAGGGTGGGGCAGGAATGGATCTGATGGACAAAGGAGAATAACCTAGGGCTGGCTCTGCCTGTGGCCCACACAAGCCCACCCACAGCACGAGCCCCAGTCAGAGCTGGCAGGTGAGAGCCTGGGTCCGCCCTGTGGGGGTGCCTCAGCACCTCAGGTCTCCCAGCCTGGTCTGCGGTCTGCGGACAGCCAGCAGGTTGGCCCCACCTGAGCGCTTGTTAGAACTGCAGACCTCGAACCCCACCCAGACCTACTGAACTGGAATCTGTGTGTCAAAGGACTCCCAGGTGAGTGGCGTGCACAGGGAAGTTTGTTCAGGAGGTCAGTAAGGGTTGCTGGAGTTTCTCTCTGCAAGCAATCTTCCCCCGCCCCCACCCTCTTATCCTTATTTCAGTAAACACCACTTGGTTATTCAACCAAACATAACCCGGGAGTTACCCTTCATACCCTCCCTCACTCAGTCATTCAGCACGTTGCAAGGATTCCACCTGCAAAATCCATCTCTCTCTGCTGGCAGCCGCCCACCCACACAGCTCAGTTCTTGTGGCCTCCGCCCCGGGCCAAGCCCCCACCCCACCCCCCACCCCCCCACCCCGCTCTGCCTCTGCCCCCCAGGGCCTAGACCATTGCTGTGCCCCTAGGGGCTCTTCCTTGCTGAAGTGATAGTCAGCTCCTCTACTTAAAACCCTCCACGGCTTACATCACACATGGAACAAACTCCAGTCTGCTTCACAGGACCCACAGGCTCAGGAGATCCGGCAGCCTCTCTAACCTTCCCTCCTCTGGCTCTATTCTACCCCTCAACCCCAGCAACGGGGGCAAGTTCCTCGTTGTCCCTAAGTTTTGCACTGGGCTGTCCTCTCTGCTAGGACTTCCTGCTGAATGTTTTGCTGACCACCCCAATCTGGGCATGGAGGCACATGCCTATAATCCCAGTGTTTGGGAGGCTGAGACAGGAGAATTGCAAGTTCAAGGCCAGCCCCAGCAACTCAGTGAGACCCCCCCCCCCCGTCTCAAAATAAAAAATAAAAAGGCTGCCGACGTAGCTCAGTAGTAGAATACTCCTGGGTTCAATCCCCAGTACTATAAAAATAAAATAAAATAATTGTGCCTTCCCCACCCCATCATCATCTCTCTGTTTATTTCCATCCAGGTGCATTTCACTAACTTCACCTACCTTTTCCAGAGAGGCATCCGCCTGCCACTTGTCAGTCTTCCCCTAGGAATCTTAATTACTTGATATAAATATCTCCACTATCATCTCCCAGCAACCAGAGCTGAGCATGGCACCAAATGGGCCTTCAATGAATATTAATTTAATAGTAAGTAAATCAAGACTATTTACTTCCCTATCTCAGTAAACAGTCTAGGACACATCTATTATCCTCCCTACTTTTACAGATGAGGAAACTAGGGACAGCAAGGCTGCTCTGATGGCCAGTGACAGCACAGGAGTCGAATCCAGGTCTTTGGCACCAGGGCCCTTGCACCAATTCTGCTCTTTGAAAGGCAGGTGGCCTCCATGTACTCCCAGTATGTATAACAAAGTCCCCAGCCTTTCCAGCTAAATCCTCACGAAATGACAGGAACACAAATTGACAACAGAAGCTTCCAATCTAATGGCAATGATTATTTTGCTTTTTCCCACTTGGGTCTTTTTAAGTTTAAAAAAAAAAAAAACCTGCTTACTGCACAATTAACTTGAATATGTAACATTCAAACTGCACAGTTAAAGGAGGGGGCTTCATGGCTCCTCTCAACCTAACCCTCACCCCAGTCATGTTCTTCAGGTTCCCTCTGATGAGGTAGAATAGGAGGAATAAAAGTTAGGTAGGAAGGAGACACTGGGAGGAAAGGAAAAATATAATTTCAAAATCTGGAGAGTTTTAAGCTAACTCCATCCCTTGGAAGTTTCTTAGGAGGTCCCACACCCTGATCCCCTGAAGCCCTGCCCCCACCTGAGATTCAGGGCCAAGGACACCTGAGATTCAGGGCCAAGGTCAGATCCATCTTGAAACCTGAGGAAGAGGAGGATCCAACTTGGAACGCCCACCTATACCTGAAGAAGGAGGAGGTCCAGACTGCTTCTGTGCCCACCCCTCTTAAAAGTTTATAAAAGAAGCCCCTTCCTCTGCTCCCTCTCCCTTGCCCGCATGGTTCGGAAGATCTCCGCTGACCTGTTTCCCTAGTCCCTGATTTTCCTGAATAAAGACCTGCCTTTTGTTCCTGACTGGCACGTGTTAAAATTCTTTTTATCACAGAGGCCAAGGACCCACGAGTGGGTCCGTGTTATCCCAGGACACCTCTGCAGGCCACAGTGGCAACAAGAGCCCAGGTGTGACTGAATTCTGACATCTCGTAAGTATTTTCAAAATTATATCTTGCAAGATTCACCAAGAGACAGAATGAGAAAAGAGGAATGACACATTCAACCCACAGCTCTGGAAATACAGAAACTGTCACTTGGACAAAGCAATAAGGGAAAAGAGCAATACAGTAGGTGGAGAGAGAGAGAGACAGAGAGAGAGAGAGAGAGAGAGAGAGAGAGCGCAGACCCAGCACTTACTAGAGCAGAAGAGGTGCGAAGTATTTCAGCTCCAGCTGAGAACTGAAGCGTGGGCAGAGAGAAGCAGGCTCCTCTGAGACTTGGGGTGTCAGAGTTGACAGCATGAGATTGGGAGTCCAGGACTGAGTTCCCCAGAAACTCTGCTGCAGACAGGCTGTGGGCTCCTGGGCCAGTCACTTGTAACACTAAGGCACTGAGGCCTGTTGCACCAGGTTGTAATGAGGACTAAGTTGCAGGCCCAAGCCTGGAACTCAGAAAGGTTCCCCAGCTTCCCTGCCTGCCTCCCCAGGTGAGGTTCACAGCAGCACTCCGCCGCCCTCCTAGACAGAATCTGGCACAGCAAGGAGAGCTGGAGAGAGGGAGGAGCTGGCTGGGACAGTCCTGCTGCCTCCGAGCTAGCCATGGCCCTGTGCCATCAGCCCATAAGAGCGCCCCCCCCCACACACACACGGAAGAGCCACATTTCAACACCAGGGACCCATGAGCACCCTGGGAAGTAAACACCCAAATACCAAACATACCAGACATTCCCCCACATAAACAAGGCGCTGTGAGCCAGAAGCCGCGGTCCCTCCCTCCATCATCACCGAAGTAGGGCAGTCCAGGGGTGAGACCCTGGCCAGGCCCACAGCCTCCTCTGCCTCTAGTAGGGAGGAACCAGGAAACCCCAAGGGCCCTCGTCCAGGGCCCTCGCTGACCCCTGCGGCCTGCAAGCCAGGCTCCCCACCAGCACCTCCCAGGGGCAGAGCTGTTGGAAACTGTCTGCCCTCGTCTCTCCCATCTCTTCTAGCCAGGCTTTCTCACTTAAATGGCCAACGTCTGGATGTCGTTGGCTGCTTCAGGGAACAGTGGGCGGGGCTTTAAGAAAAAAACTGAGACAAATGGTCAGTCTGAGGCTGGGGCTGCAAACTGGAGTCACCTCCAAGAGCCAAGCAAGTCATTAATCAGAAGTGAAGGAGGGCGGCAGCCCCCACCCAGGGAGGGGACACCCAGCCAGCCCCAGCATGGTGCAGGCTCAGCACTGCCAAATCTTCTAAGTTTTCAGGACAAGTTAAAAATATGAAATTCTAAAGTAAAATCTCCCAACTTTTTTTTTTTTTTTTTTTTGCAATACTGGGGACTGAACCCAGGGGCATTCTACCTCCGAGCTATACACCCAGCCTATTTTTTATTCTTTATTTTGAAACAGGGTCTCACTAAGTTGCAGAGGGCCTCACTAAGTAGCTGAAGCTGGCTGCAAACCCAGATCCTCCTGTCTCAACCTCCCAAGTACTGGGATTACAAGCGTGTGCCACCACACCCGGATTCCCAACTTTTAATGTTAGCAACTAATTCCATTTTTTTTTTTTTTTTGCAGTACTGGGGATTGAACCCAGGGGCATTCTACCTCCGAGCTATACTCCCAGCCCTATTTTTTATTCTTTATTTTGAAACAGGGTCTCACTAAGTTGCGGAGTGCCTCACTAGGTAGCTGAGGCTGGCCGCGAACCTGGATCCTCCGGTCTCAGCCTCCCAAATGCTGGGATTACAAGCATGCACACCACGCCCGGCTAACTAATTCCATTTTGAAAAGAACACAGAAGAGACAAACAGAGTACATCTGTGGGCCACATGCCCTCACCCCCCACAGCTAATTAATGACCTCTGGTACACAGGGGACCCCAGCAGGGTCTGTGGTCAGAAGCCTCGTTCTAGTCATCGAAGTGTCCTGCTCTGGGACCATGGGCCAGTCAGTTCACCTCTCCAGACCTTTAATAAACACAATAGCTCCCGCTTCTCACTAGCCTTCAAACACCTCTGCGAGGTTGAGATGGGTCTGGGGGCTTCATTGTACATGTGAGGAACAGCAGCTCAGCAAGGTGAAGCATCCACCCGAAGCCGCCACGCCAGAAAAAGACCCCGACTCCATCCTGCCGGCCTGCTTCCCACATAGTTGGCTGGAGTAAAACCTCCTGAAGTCCCTTCTAGCTCTGACTTCCCTGGGTTTTTATTCATCCAACCTGGAAGGGCAGTGTTAGCTTGATGGGGAGAGAGGGAGTAGGCTGTGGGAAGGATGCACTCCATCCCCTATTTAAGAAGAGGCAAGCAAGCTGGGCTTGGTGATGCACACTTGTAATTCCAGTATTTGGGAGGTTGAGACAGGAGGATCATAGTAGGTTCAAGGACAGCCTCAGCAAGTAGGGAGACCCTGTTCCTAAATAAAAATAAAATAAGACTGGAGTGTTAAAAAAAGAAGGAGGAGGAGGAGGAGGAGGAGGAGGAGGAGGAGGAGAAGGAGAAGGAGGAGGAGAAGGAGGAGGAGAAGGAGAAGGAGAGGAGGAGGAGGAGGCGGCGGAGGAGGAGGATGAGGAGGCAAGTACCTAGGACCCATAGATTACTAAACTCATCAATATGGCCCTCCAAGGGGGGTGCTGGGCCAATCCAGGGGAGCAGTAGTAGCCTCAGGTGCAGCTGGGGACACTGAATAAAATAAAGAGGGTAGAAATGCTTATGGGGGTGCTAAGTAATTTGTTTTCTAAAAAGGGGGTGGTAAGCCAATAAGTTTGGGAATCTATGATCCTACACTCATCCCTAGGCTTTACAGATGAGTAAACCGAGGCCCGGGGAAGAAAAGGACTTGTTCCAAGACTCACGTTTGAGGGCAAAGCCTGGATCCTCACAGATAAGTTCAAAGGACACTGCTGGGTGTGTCTTTGAACTTATCTTTAAACAACCATCCTCCTGTTGTCTTGGCTATGCTGACAGGGCATCGTCCCTGCTCCTGAATTCAAGCTCCCCTGACCTTACCGGGACTCGCTTCCCACCTTTCCAGGTGATGTTTCCCAGGCCCATGGCCCTGGGCTTTTGTTTTCTCAGTCCGTATACAGGACCTCTGGCTCACTTCATCTGCTCCTGTGGTAGCACTACCCCCTGCATAGGAATGCCAACCAAACGCTTGTTTTTAGAGCCTAACATCCAGCTGCCGCCTGGATACTCCACGTGGATGTCCCTTAGCCCCTCTCAGCCATTTATCTGCCACTGACTCCTTCGTCTCTATTCTCCTCTCCAGCTGGCCCGCTGACCACACATTCCCTGGAGTTAGACACTCAGGCCTCGCCCCTCACCTGCCCTTCCCCCGTCTCCAATCCTGAACACAGAGGCCGTCCAATTTCATACCCAATGTCAGGCTCACGCTTGCTGCCCACTGTCCATCCCCTCTGCCGCTCACCAGGCTCCCCGATCCGGCATGGCCATCCTCCATCCTGGTCATCAGAGGGATCTTTCCAAAATGCAAATACGAATGACCCAGTTACTGGCCTCTGGGGGGAGGGGTGGTTCTTCTTACCCCTCAGCAAGACTAAGCATTTCTCTGACCTTGGCCCTCCCAACCTACCTCTCCACAGGAAAACCCTTCTGGGTTAAGAGAACCTATAACACAATAGGCGGCACAGTGTGGGGCTGGTTTATATGAACAGAACGGGGAAGGGCCATTCTCTCAAAAAGCCAGGGAGAACAGCCCGGTTCCACTGCTAAGAAAAGACAGCATTGTGTTTGGAACAAAGCCTGAAAAATCCTGCTGGGCAGGGTGACACCCATTTGTGGATGGCCCTGCTAGGGAAAGAAATGTTACTATGAAAGCAAGAAAGGGTCCAGGAAAAATCACCTTGGCACAGGCAGAAAACCTAACATCGAAGACAAAAAGGGACGATGACTGCCGGGAAATCCTTTGCTGGAGCAATACTATTTGGAGAACGATGACTTTTGTTGAAATGTGTCTATTTCCGGCTTGTTTTCTATATAAGGTTGTATGGGGTCTGGTTTCCCACTAGGCAATCAACAATCAATCTATTTTGTTGCCCAATCGACAACTCTTCAAAAGATAAGAAAAGGAGAGAAACAGTGCTCCCCGCCAAGGACTCTCGCTGCCCCCTTAAAGACAGGTAAGAAGCAAAATACACTGGGCAGGGAAAACCCCATTTTCTTCTCAAACAGTTATAATCCAGTTGAAACTGATTCTGAAACCAGGACAGCAAAGGGTGTAATATGCCTGGATTATACTGGGTCAAAAAATGGAGAGAGGAGCTCCTCCTGCAAAGAGCTCTCACTACAATTAAATGAAAATGTGGTCATTGCACTGAATATTTATGAACAGGGCTCTTCTGAAAGCCTGAGTTGGCCAGAGTAGGAGACCATTTCTAGTGCCATCCCATTAAAGCCTTTGGAAGTCATTTGTCTTTCATCATGAAGGTGAAAAACAAGGTCCTTGGCTTAATTATTCTCCACCGAGGCAGTTCCGTTTAATCTGCATGCAGGATGTGCAGCTAAAACACGGATTTCAGCCAACTTCTTTTAGGCACAAGGCATAGATAACAGACAAATCACTGGGCAGGACAGCGATCCCTACATGGAGAATACTGACTGCCCACTAATAAAAATCCCACTGACGTGAGAGGGCCAAATGAGTTCTCCCACCAGGTACACCTAGCCTGGAGGATGGAAGGGTGGTTTTACTGTGTAAAGATTTGAATGCAATGCAAATTCAGAGAGGGGGTAAGAAGGGCTTGGCCACACTGAGGATGAGGAGATGGGGCAGAGAGTCCCCATGCCCTTGCCAGGTATGGAGCAACTCCCCTGTTCTCAGGAGGAACAGCTGAGAACAGGTCAGGGACAGCCAATGTGGGCTCCTTTGGCATCAGAACAGTTTATCTGATTCTCCCTTCTAAAACAACAAAGGAGCCAGCTATCAGAAAGACCTGTGGCTTAATTAATCGGGTGGTTCCTGAGGACCTGGACGCTGGCAATGCTGCGCTGAAGATCTCAAGACATGGTTGGAAGCTAGGACTCGGAGAGGGGCTCCTGCAGGGCACAGACTCGGGTACTAATGCATCAATGCATATCCAGTGGATGGCAGAACCATCCAGGAAACCTGAGATAGGTCTGAAGAAAATGTTGTTTTAGATCCTTGTAACCATTCTCAGATAGGATCTCTGACAGCCAGAGCTGGAAGGCTCGAGCAGCTCATCTAAACACACGGAAAGCATGTGAACCCCTGGAGGGTCTGTTGCATCATGGACTTCTGGGCCCCACCCTCCTCAGCATCTGCTTCAGTAGGTTTAGGCCAACACTCAGGAACCTGGCACATCAAACAAGCTCTCAGATAGATACCAGTGCCCCTGGACCCACTCTGAGGAGCACAGATACAAGCCAGTGGATTTCAGACTGGTTTTAGCAGCAGAGGCCTCTTGTTCGAATGATGCCGCAAAATATTAAGTTTAGATAATGGTAGAGTTTTATTCAAGGGCTTACAATTCGTATCATACACTCATTATAGTCATTCAGTGAGAACAATAAGGTGTGTTTTGATTGATATAAAACGTTGAACTCAGAGACCAAGTGGGATAGTGGCAGGTTTCTGATAGCCCCAGCATGCAAATCATTCCTGTCTTTTGTTTTTCTTGGAAAGCAGATCAGTCGTTAGTTACAAATGGTAGGTAAGCAGGTAGGCAGGTAGGCAGGTAGATGGTTTATGCTTCATCAGCTGCCTTGTACTCTCAGGATGCTCATCTGTTAAAGACGAGTTGCAGGAAAGCTTTGTTCTGCAGTCTATGCAAAATAGATCAGCCTGGCACCCGAGGTCACCTTGGCGCGCTCTTAGATTTGATAACTAATAGGTATGAGCAGGTATGTGGGTCTTGTTTTCTTTTAAGTAGGATAGATAAAATTGTGCTTTAAAAATGAGACCCTGGCAGGTGACTTAATCTCAATGGGCCTCCATTCCCATAACAGCTATGGGTACCAATAACGTCTACCTCACAGGGTTGTTGGAACAGATCAGAGATGTTGCCTGCAAAAGAAGTTTGCAGACTATAAAATGCATTGCCACCTATCGTGAACACAGATGTCCTCACCGTTTAAAGACCTAGGCTGGTGGACAGGTGAGAAGCACTTGGCAGCCCCGCCCAGATCAATTCATCAGAAGGCTTTCTAGGGATTCTGAGGAGTAGCCAGTTAGAAACCACTGTTCTAGACCCGATTTCCTCTGCAGTTCTCTACTGAATCTGCCAGGCGCCTCTCTTTGCTTCTGGATGGCTACTAGAAATAAAAAGGGAAGAAGAGAAAGCAGCCCTAACCAGACCCTGGCTTCTTCACTGCAGCCAGCCTCAAAGGGAGATTTAATTAAGAGCCAATGCTACTAATTATGGAGCAATGCTACACACTGGGTGATTTGCTACATTATCCTTTTTAATCCTCCCCATATCCCTGGGAGGCAGATGTTCTTCTTTCCCATTTTAAAAACAGTTTTATTGAGATAAAATTCACACACATCATACAATTTGCCCACTGACATATACAATTCAACAACTTTTTCTTTCCTTTTTTTCTTTCTTTGTGTGTGTATGTGTGTGTGTGTGTGTGTGTGTGTGTGTGTGTGTGTGTGTGTGTGTGTATGTGGTACTGGGGATTGAGCCCAGGGGCATTTTACCTTTTACCTTTGAGCTATATCCCCAGCCCTATTTTATTTTTATTTTGAAACAGGGTCTCACTAGGTTGATGAGAGTCTAACTACTTGCTGAGGCTGTCCTTGAACCTGTGATCCTCCTGTCTCAGCCTCCCAAGTACTGGGATTACAGGCATGCACCACCACACCCGGCCAACAGCTTTTGATAAATCCACAGACATGTACAACTATCATCATCATCAATTTGGGAACATTTTTATCACTTCCAAAAGAATCCCTACAACCTTTAGCTGTTTGCCCCCTTTCTTCTCATCTCCCTGGCCATAGGCAACCAGGGTGCTGGTTCTATTTTTCTCTCTCTGGATTTGTCTATTCTAGGCATTTCATATATGTGGAATCATGTAATAAGCAGTCCTCTGTGACTGGCTTCTTTTACAAAGAAATTTTTTTGTAGCAATGTATTAGTACTTCATTCCTTTTATTTGTTTGTTGTTTTGTTTGTGTTTGCTTATTTTTTGTGGTACTGGGGATTGAACCCAGGGGCATTTTACCTCGGAGTAGTACTCCCAGCCCTATTTCATTTTTTGACATAGGGTCTCACTAAGTTGTGGAGGGCCTCACTGAGTTACTGAGGCTGGCTGCAAACCTGCAATCCTCTAGTCTCAGCCTCCCATGTACTGAGATTACAAGCATGTGCCACCATGCCCAGCTTACTTCATTCCTTTTTATGAGTAAATAATATTCCATTGTACAGCTATGCCACATTTTATTTATCAGTCAAGATGAACATTTGATTTATTTCCATATAGGGCTACTATGAATAATGCTGCTAAGAACATTCATGTACAAGTTTTTGTGAAAACGTGTTTATATTTGGAATACATGTAAAAATGGAATTGCTGGGTCATATGGAACTCTGTAAAAATGGAATTTCTGGGTCATATGGTAACTCTGTTTAGCTGTTTGAGGAACTGCCAGACCATTTTCCAAAGTGGCTGCACCATTTTATACTCCCACTAGTAGTTTATTATTACAACTCTTCTACATCCTCATAAATACTTGTTATCATCTCTTTCTTATTATGGTCATCCTAGTGGGTGTGAAGTAGTATCTCACTGTGGTTTTGATTTGCATTTCCTTGGTAGCTATTGATATTAGGTATTTTTTTCATGTGATCATTAGAAATTTGCCCATTTTTCAATTGGGTTGTCTTTTTATTATTCTCTTGTAATCATTCTTTATATATTCTAAGCACAAGTCCCTTATCAGATGTATGACTTGCAAAACTTCTCTCATTCTGTGAATTGTCTTTTTATACTTATGTCCTTTAAATCACAAAAGGTTTTGCCAGGCATGGTGGCGCACACTTGTAATCCCAGTACTTGGGAGGCTGAGACAGAAAGATTGCAGGTTGGTGGCCAGCCTCAGCTACTTAGTGAGGCCCTCCACAACTTAGTGAGACCCTGTTTCAAAATAAAGAATAAAAAAATAGGACTGGGGGTGTAGCTCAGAGGTAGAATACCCCTGGGTTCAATTCCCAGTACAAAAAAAAATCACAAAAGGTTTTAATTTTGATGGTGTCCAACTGATCTACTTTTTATTTTGCCGTGTTTGCTTGTGTGTCATATCTAAGAAGCTATTGCTTAATTCAAGGAAGTAAATATTTATAGCTGTTTTCTTCTAAGAATTTTACAGTTTTAGCTCTTAAATTTGGGTCTTTGATCCATCTTGAGTTGATTTTTGTTTATAGTTTGAGATAGAGGTTTATCTTCACCCACTTTTATTTTAAATTTCCTTTCAGGGAAACAAAAATAAACGCAATTTTTTTTTTGTAAGTATAAAATGAGTCAGTGATGGTGAGTGAAAAATCAAATTTATAAGAGCAACTCCAACCATTATACCAGTCAGAGAAAGGTTTACGAATGTTCAGTACCCAAGAAGTCCTTGAGCATGTCTGGGTTTGCATTTCATTTACAATCTAAAATCTGCACTAAGGTTTTGTTATCTCTGGTCCACTATGCAAACTTCTCCCCAGATCTTCCTCCCAGATGGCACTAACTAGATCTCTGTGCTTTCCAGCCCGTGCTGACTATTTACTTCATTTCTCCTTGTGACGGCATCTCAAGGAGCAGGGCTCGCGTCTCCAGGAACCCGGACACTGAGGGAATCCCACTCCGTGGCCCCCTTCCTCCACCCTGGCCTCCTTCCACTCTGATCTTGGATTACTCAAGATCTGGGAGTTGCAGTCGGGTTTGGCATGTCCCTCAAGGCTCATGTGTTGAAGGTTTGGTCTCATCTAGGGGCACTAATAGGGGGGCAGGAACTTTAGGAAGTGGAACCCCGGGGGAGAAAGCACCACTGGGGGCGTGCTCTTGAAGGGGACTTCTTATTCATATTCTCTCTCTCTCTCTCTCTTATTCTTTCTCTCCTCTTCCTGGCCACTCTAAGGAAGACAGCTCTGTTCCACCACATGCTCCCTGCCATGATGTCTGCTTCACCATTGACCCACAAACAATGGAGCCAGGCGGACTTAAACTTCTGAAACCATGAGCCAAAAGAAATCTTTTCTCCTTTAAGTTGTTTTCTCTTGGGCTACTTTGTCACAGCGAAAGAAAGCTGACTAACACAGTAGTCAAGTTTGAAACATAATTTGGTGTTCATTCTCTTATCTCACATTTGAGAGTCAACTATCCAACTTCCGTCTTCTTTATTGCTGACCTGGGCAATTTCCCCACAGAACTAAAAATTCTTCAGAGCTACATGACCTTGTGTTTTATTTCCTCCCCTGTTTCTACAAAAGAGGAAACTGAAGCTCAAATATCCACTAACCTCTCAAGAGCCAAACTATTCCAAAGTAGCACCTTGCTTTGCTGCATTAATTCCCAAAAGCCCAGGGTCCTTTTTTTTTGTACTGAAGATTGAACCCAGGAGCATCCTACCTTCGAGCTACACCCCTAGCCCTTTTTATTATTATTATTATTATTTTTAATAGGGCCTCACTAAATTGGTGAGGCTGACCTCAAACCTATAATCCTCCTCCTCTGTCAGCCTCCCAAGTACTGGGATTACAGACATAGGCCACATGCCCAGCTGAGACCTGGCCAAGGTTCATTTCTGGGGGCTGGGCTGTGGGGGGCAGGGAAGGGCAGGGAGGAGGCACACTATGGAGGAGGCTGTCATCCCACGCATGCACATGCACTGCGCTTAGTAAAAAGGGACCCTGCAGCCACAGAGCAGGGCACAGCACCTGGGAGGAGGCACACAGCCCTGAGGGACAGCTAAGGGCAGAGGAGGCAGCCTGCCGGAGTCCTTCTAGGTCTTTGCGCTCCAACTTCAGGCCAAGTTGCTTTGTGCCTTTCGGGCACAGCAGAGCGGAAAGAGGCATTAATGAGTCCACACTGTTCAGCCAGGTGAGTCTCACCTGGGAGAGGACTCGGTTTCCCAACTGGAGCCCATGTTGCCAGCGGATCTGAGGACACCAAAGTAAGAGGACCGGCACTGATTGAAGAGGTTGCTTCACAGGGCTGCTAAAAAGCAGGTGGTTGATGGGAATCCAGCAATGTCCTTACCCACACAGGAAATAAGATAAGGGGTGACACAGGCAGCTGAGGGGGAAGCAGAGGGCCAGAGAGCCTTCCCGCTCACACCACATGAAGACAGCTAGAGCCCCAGCTGCATCTAAGCTGCGTGAACAACCAGTAACAGGAAGGTCAGCTGGCTTCGCTGATCCCGGGCCACAGCTCAACACCTCCTGAGGCCCGTGCTGCCACGGCGGTGATTCACTACAAATGCACCCGGACCCCAGCGAAGGCGATTTACAGGCTTGCTGTGCTGAGGTCAAGTTCATCTTCGCACATGGCGCCTCACTGAACCATCACAATGAAGCTCTGTGAGTTCTAGCTTCCTCGTTCGACAGAGGATACTGAATGATGCTCAGAAGGACCAGCTGACTGGTCCAAGGTTGTACTGGGGATGAGTGACAGAGCCGTATTTTGAACCTGGAAGCTTCAACTTGAGTCCAGAGCTCTTCCCAGGCCCCAGAAGCACCCCTCTGCCTAGGCAGCCACGATGGTGCCCTGCTCCCACAGCACCTGGGCACCTCCAAACACACAGCAGCCCACAGCCCAGCATTTCCAGGGGCAGGGGACCCTCCAGGAAATGAAAGCCCAAGGAACAAGCTGTTGAATCAATTATAAAAAATAACTCACATAATCAACACATTTGAAAAGTGAATTACAAGCCGGGCATGATGGCGCACGCTTGTAATCCCAGCATTTAGGAGGCTAAGACCAGAAGGTCCGGGTTTGCTGCCAGCCTCAGCTACCTAGTGAGGCACTCCGCAACTTAGTGAGACCCTGTTTCAAAATAAAGAATAAAAAAATAGGGCTGGGGGTGTAGCTCGGAGGTAGAATGCCCCTGAGATCAGTCCCCAGTACTGCAAAAAAAAAAAAAGGTGGTACTGGGGATTGAACCCGGGGCATTCTGTCTCCGAGCTCTACCCCAAGCCCTTTTAATTCTTTTATTTTGAGACAGGGTCTTGCTAAGTTGCTAAGAGTCTTGCTACATTTCTGAGGCTATCCTTGAACCTGTGATCTTCCTATCTCAAGCCTCCCAAGTACTGGAATTCCAGGTGTGCACAACCACACCTGGCTATAATCCTGCCTTACATGCACAAATCTTAATAAACAGGCATTCTGTGAAACCTTTACCTGTGTGAATTCATTTCATTATCATAGCAATTCTAAGAGGTAGGTACTATTATCATTACCATTATCATCTTAAGATGGAAACTCTAAGAAGCAGTCATTGGACTTGCTCAACTTTTTTTTTTCCTTTTTTTTTTAGTACTGGGGATTGAACCTAGGGGCATTCAACCTCTGAGCTAACCCCCAGCCCCATTTTATTCTTGATTTGGAAACAGGGTCTCACTAAATTGCTGAGAGCCTCACTAAGTAGCTGAGGCTGGCCACAAACCTGCGATCCTCCTGTCTCAGCCTCCCAAGTACTGGGATTACAGGTGTGTCACTGCGCGTCCAGCTCTCAACTTTTCAAAAGTGTTTGATTTCTGCTGAGAACATAGGATTCAGCCACATTCCTACCACCATCTCTCCAAGGGACCCTGTTGGAGGCCAGCGGCAGGTGACCAACCTAACAATTGTAAATAACAGCTCCAGAGCCCTCTGAATGCACAGGATGCAGCATGGAACAACGCTCAGCGACACAGGAGCCAACGTCAAACACACTCACACCTGCCAGTCCCTGTCGCTCACTCTCCCTCAAATTTAATAGTTTAAAAACAAACAAACAAAAAAGCTAACCAAGTGACAGACCTAAAGTTGAAATTCAGGATTTCAAAGAAAGGACGACTGGATCCCTCTGTCAACCAAATACAAGACAAAAAAAAGGCATGGGGGAAGAAGGCCAATGCTATTCCAAAGAGCCACAAATTAAAAGCCAATTATGCAAGGCTTGCTAAGAAATGTCAGTGGGCCGCTTGTACTTTTCAAGTCACTAAAAAAACACAAGCAAACTTGGGCCCATGTTTATCCAGCATATCAACTGGTTGGGGCAACTTTTTATGTTCAGGCTACAAATGTGGATGAACATTTTGGTCTCTTTTATGAAAAAAATCTGGGGAGACCACCTGCGGCCAAGAGGGAACCACTTTCTGGCTGCCTGATGGCCCATGGATTCCAATTTAGCCTTCATCCAAAGGGGGAAACCCTCATAATATTCCACAGGGCTCTGGAGAAGTCAGGAAGTCACCAGTGTGGAATCCGTGGACAGCTACGTGTCCTCTCCTGCTCTGAAAATGATAAGAACGTGGAGCCAGTCACCAGCCGAAGTATGTGCAGGAAACTGCGCCCGGCTGGGAAGGGCAGGGCAGGGACTGATGGCATGCACGCTGCTCCTCAAGGTGAACCCCCAGCATGTGCCTGACAAGGATCAGAAGAGCCAGAGGACAGGGATAAATACTTTAGAGTAACATTCCCAAGAGCACCTGAGTAATCTCTGTGCCTACCAAGTAAATAAACAGATCCCCTAAACTCCACCTTCAGTCTGATGCCAATGGCCTGGGGTTGCATCCGGATAGCTATATTTTTACAAGTTTCCCACGCTGTTTGATGATCGGTCACGTTTGGGAATGACTGGTTTGATTTTCATTGTGTTCTCTCTTTTCTGCCTGAAGTCATTTATATTCAGAAATAGAGAAACTATGGCACAAAAACAAGGTAGCAATCAGAAGTCACTTAAACAGAAAGTTTAAGTGACTTCCCAAGTTGACACAGCTAATAATGTCCAGGCCAATAAGCAGGTATGAAGCATACCATCTATGAGAGGACCTGAACACAGTCTAGTGGAAATACAACGAAATGTGAGATGTAGTTCCTGCCCTTGGGGCCTAAACCCAGAATGCAAACACAAACACGAGTGTGACACAGAAAGCATGAAGTGGACCAGGTACAAGGCAACAGGGAGTAGTGGGGATTGTAGTGAAGTAAAGACCGCATGGAGACACAGGGGCAACGACTCAGCTCCAGCTTCTTATTGCATGTAAGGGCATGGGCTAGAGTGGCCAGAGAGTCTGGTTCTTAAAAGAAGCCAGAAAGTCTTTCCTGCTTTTAAATATAGCAACGAGAGAGAGAGAGAGAGGAAAAAGAGGAGGAGGCGGAAAAAGAGGAGGAGGAGAAGAGAAGAGGAACAAAGGAAGGGAGAAGAGCCTGCAATGACAGCTTATAACCTTTCCTGAAAGGCCATGCAGATCAGCCACTTTTGGACTCTTAATCTCCCTTGGAGCAATACAGAGTGGCCCAAAGGAAGGGTCCTGTCTGCTAGGTTAGCTGGGTGCCTGGCTTGCAGCTGAGTGTGCCAGGGTGGGGATTCTGGACTCTCTCTCCTCCCTACAGAAAATGCATTCCAGGCCCTGAGACCTGGGGCAGATGACATGAGCAGGGCCGAGAGCTTCAGGCCAGTAGGGACTGGCTAGTTGATGAGACTAGCTGTAAGAGGCTGCAGGACAGAAAGCAAAGGAAGGAAGGAAAGCTTGGGAAAAAGCCAGACAGCAAATCTGCCGTGAAAAGGAATATTGGAAAGGAAAGACGAAGAGAGAGAGGCAAGAAAAAAGCAACAGCTTTAAAAGTCCCCTAACCCAGCATAAAGTGTCCACAGAGTCCCTGGCAACCATCAGACTGAGCATCTTGCCTGGCACAGTGCTTGGTAAGTAGTAGATTGTTTAGCAAATGGACCACAGGCAAGCAGCACCAAAACAGTTTAACATTATTTCTCAACCTGATAATACTAACATCAGCACAAAGCACTTCATAACTCATAAACGTGTTGTTTAGCTTCATTCCTCCGATTTTCTTTTACTGAACTCCTTCATGCATTTGGACATGGCCCAGAAGATGGCCAGGCTCTGCGAGGTGGACAACCCAGGAGCCCACTGCGTCCCCGCTGCCTGCACAGCAGCCTGGCCCGTGCTATCTTGGGGAGATGAGGCTGCAAAACTGCAGGGCTCAGCACTAATCTGGGCTGTGTCATCAAAGTGAGCAAGTATTCCGGGGCCAGGTTCATCTGACAGATAGATCTCTGGTTGGACGCTTGAAAGGGACATGGACGGGAGGCAGAACTGCAGAGATTAAGGCTTCGGCACTGAAGTCACCACCTGGGTTCGCTTTCCAGCAGGTGACTTTGGACTTCTCTAGCCTTGTTGACCTCATCTGTAATGTGACTATATCAACAACAATAATGACTTCATAGGTTCCT
This sequence comes from Graphiurus murinus, assembly GCA_004027655.1. Classification (NCBI taxonomy): domain Eukaryota; kingdom Metazoa; phylum Chordata; class Mammalia; order Rodentia; family Gliridae; genus Graphiurus; species Graphiurus murinus. Next base: position 12,858 of record PVLC010008487.1, on the reverse strand, counting down.
TGTGTGAGAGAAATGAGGCACTTTCCACAGTGCCTAGTACCGTGCCTGTTGCCAAGCTCAAGGCAAGGGAGGTAGGGCGGTGACAACAGCGCCCTCGCCATCATCCACGCCAGTGCTACCACTGTACAGCAGTGCGACCTGAAGTCACTCAACCTCCTCCCTAGACCGCACACCCTTCCTCCCTAACGTGGGACCACCTGGTCACCAGGATTGGGTAAGGAATAAAGGAGATAGTGCGAGTTAAACACTCAGCACTGGGCTGGGTACGTACTGAATGTTTAATCAATGTGCGTTTGTACCTTATTATTATTCAAGAAACTTTTACTAGGCTAAAACGCCGATGTGAAAATCCTCTAGAGGCAGTTTGCCATATGCAAATCGATTTTGGGAACACAGCTTCATCAGCTGCGAGGTTCCCTCCCCACTCACTTTGGGGTTGAGTGGCTCCGAGCAGGGCTGGCCCGCCTGGGCCTGACCTGGGAGGCACTGGGAGGAGGGTTCCCAGCGTGGGGCTGCCTCGCCCTGCAGGCGCAGTCTCCTCTGCCCCATCTGCCTCTTCGCCCCCACACGCTGCAGTCTGACGGGCGAGAGAGCCAGAGGACATGCAAATCTGCCCTAAAAACGGCTTGTTATTTTCACGGCCTTGGATGGTACACGTCTGTGGGTGCCTGTGAGGACAGCGCGTCACTATCGGGTACACGGCATATGCCACCAGTTTGGGGGTGGCTGCGAAGTGCAAAAATACTCAACCCAAATAAAGGCCTTTTCCCAAAAAGGAAGCTCCTCCAAGGTCTTTTGGGAAGAGGAAAGTGGAACCTCAGCCCCCCAGACAAATGCCAGCCGGGCCAACCTCTGTCCCAGGCACTGGCTTCTGTATCCCCAGTCACGGCCTTGGAGCCCCAGTGGCACTGCTCAGCTGCAGCCTCCCAATGACAACTGTACTGTCCAACGACCCAGAGGCAGCTACTTTCAAGTTAAGGGCCTGGGAAGGTGACTAGCAGACGACCAGAAGAGAAGAGTCCCCCATAGCGAAAAGGAGACACTGAGTAAGGCAGGAAGTGCTGTCCACGGCACAGAGGCAACTGACAGTCAATTCAGAAGGACACAATCACAGTCAACTCTCATCTTGTAACCAACATCTTTTAAGTGGGCACCTCTGATGTCCCTAATCCAGGTGTCTTGAGCACAAAAGGTCGCAAGAGGGACCAGGCAGTGGAGGTGCATGAAGGCAGCTGCTAGGAACCAACGCAAAACCAGCAGTGCATGCAGGACCAAGACAGTAGGGAGGTGGTTTGTGGGGCAAACTAGAGAGAGGAAGATTTGAGGTGACACTCGTGCTCCACCCCATGCAGCCATTGCTGTGCCCCACCAGGGCAGCGTGTGACCAGATCTTCCCATTTTTTTAATTGAAATTTTTAAGTGAAATGTTGGTTTCAGCTGCTTTTCAAATATCATGCAGGCCAAACAAAACATCTGAGAGCCAGATCTAGCCTGCAAGTGGCCAGTTCCCCACCGGTGGCCAAGCCCCCAGAAGCTCTTCTTTGCAGTTTTTATGGTACTCAGGGAAGAGAAGGAGCTGAAGGGTAGTTGCACCACATAGCAGACTCGGTTCCCCACTCGGGAGCCCCTTTCTCCAGCTCCATCCTGGCGGACCGCACCTCCAGCGACTGCATCTTTCCCTGTGAAGGTGCACACACTCCAGGCTGGGCCCTGTTCCTCTGCTGCCCACACCCTGCCCACCGCAGCCTCTCTCCACCTCCCACCACTGGTTCCTTCCAGGTGGTAGCTACTCTTTCAAGCCTCTCAAGAAATGACCCTGCTGAGGCCCTGGCCAGGGCAGACTTTGAGACAAATCTCCATCCCTGGGAGAGTGGCTGAGGCCTGCACTGCACTGATACTCAGTCATACTGAGGACTTCTGCTTCTCACCAGTCCCTGGGGATAAGCTGCCCTTCTGCAAGTAAGGCTACCGAGCTGCAGGTGCACAGGACCTGGGGAGAGGGTGCTCCGTGTGTGAATCCTTTGCAAACCCTGCCTCAAGCCGATGATGCTGGGGACTGAGGCGAGGCCTAGCTCTGGCAGCTGCTTGAGGAGGGAGGCCACATTAGCCTGTCTCCAAGTTCCCTTGTTCATTCCCAGACTCAGGCCAAAAGGGGTGGATGCAATGATATGACTAATGATAATAATTTTTAAAGATAACTATATCAGCATCCCCTTGCACAGTTTCCAAGACATGTGCACATTTCCATGATCTCTGCTGGTCCTCCTCATGCCCCAGGGAGTTGCCAAGATACTATTATTCATTATCACTTTTGTCACTCTTCACTTGCCCCTGGAAGCAGCAGAGACAGGTCAAGCCTCCTGCCCTAGACAGTGCCTCAAATGCCCCTTGGTGCTCACAAATCCTAGGGAGCTGATTAAAATGCAGATCCTGACACAGCAGGTCTAGGGTGGGGCCCCTCTCTAACAAACCCCGGGTGGCACACTTGGAACAGCAAACCCAAGGTTCCACAGCATGATCAGGGCCTGACCTGGGACTCAGGGCAGAGTCTCCCACCCTTGGCTGTGCTGGAGCAGGGAGGCTGGCTCACCTCACTTTTCACCGGCTGGGTCCTCTTGCCCAGTTTCACCTCCAGGAAGTGCAAGGGCGCAATCATGGCCCCGATGTTGCGGATGTCAGCGTACTTGAGCTCCTCCGTTGTCAGAGCTGAGCTGGGGAGTCCAGTGAGGGGGCCAAGCCCTGGTAGAGAGCCCGCGGTCACAGAAGGGTCTGGGATCTGACCAGGCATCATAGCAGAAGGAGTGGCAAGCTGGCCTGGAGCTGGTGGAAGGAAGCAGGACAGGGCGGTCAGCATGAGGCTCCCAGAGCTTAGGCCCCACGCTTCACAGAGACCTGTCCCTTCTCTCCCCAGTGTGGCCCCGAGCCCCTCCCTCTCCCAGGTGCTCTTCCTATTAGAGAGGAAAACCCGATCAACACATTCACACTAAGGTCACCCATCCCTGGCACTGCCAGGAGTATGTGCCCTTTTGTTTTTATGGCCATACTTAACCCAACCATGGACAACATCTACTCGGCATTCGCTCTGTGTCAGGCCCCACAGTAATCCTCCCATCTGCTCCATTCGGCTGGGCCACAGCCCCTGGTATGGAGGAAGAAGCCCAGGCATAGAGAGGTGACTTGCTCAAGGTCGTGCACAGTCACAAATGTCGGGGTTGGGATTTAAATGGCAACGGGCGCCTCGGAAGAGACTGAATTATAACAGTGGAGTCTCGAGCGCCCTCACACCTGTTCAAGAGGGAGCTATTTTCGGTCTGGCATCGTGCCTCCCCTCAAATCACACATCCTATTCTGCATACTTGTGAAGACACTCTGAATACGAGATGAAGTAAATCCAACTTAGAGGTGAATGTGCGTGCATCTGATGCCTGTGAGGAAGATACTGAGGCAAAGGAGCTGGAATTAATGAGCATGTGCTTTCCCAGTGGAACCTGGAAAATTCCTCCAAGGTCTCTCCATCCACAGAGCAAACACATATTCCAGTTCTGCTCGACCCAAGAGATTTTCAAGGGAAGAGAGATGCAGGCATGAAAGGACACAAATGGGACAGGCCAATAGCAAGGCACTCCTTATTTCTTCCTTCCCCTTACAGGGGAAAGCCCATGGGTAAGAGATGGCCATTTCAAGTCACAGGCAGTCATGAAGAAATAAAGTCAGGCAAGTCTAGTCCTTCCAAGAACCCCTACCCATCCATCCATCCATCCATCCATCCATCCTCCCATACATCCACCATCTATCCATGCACCCATCCACCCATCCATCCATCTATCCATTCTCCCATCTATCCATCCCTCCATCCACACACCCAATACTGACCGTTTCTATGAGCCAGCAGGCGTTAGGAATGCGAAAGTCAGATATGCACACTTTTGAAGCAGCCTCGTAAGGAGCATTCTAATATAAACCGCTCATGCATTCCAGTCTTGCGAAGAAAATAATTTCTCTCTTTTCCCACCTGTCTGCACAGGGCCATAAAGTCAAAACCTCCACTGTTGCAGAAATCCCAAGGGGTAATCTTCAGCCTATCTTTCCATCTTTTGGTGGAGAAAGATATACTTGGCAAGACGGGGAGGATGTGATGGATGTCCACTAGGCTACGCTTCTCTACTGGGCAGAGTTAATGTACTCATATGGCCGTGCAGTTCTAGGCTCTCTGTCCTCACACAGAAGTGGTCCTGGAGGGTGGCTCACAAACACCTGTCCTCATTCAGGTTCTCAGATCTAGAACTCAAGAGAGGGGCACATCAGGGAACCCTCTTGGTCATCAGCACAAGCCACACTCCATCTCTATTTCAATTTCCTGGGTGAAATCTGGTTCCCTGTTCAAGTCTTGTGTCTATCTCTTAATGATTCTGCACTCTGAGGGGGAAAGTGTGTGGCTTGAACCTTCAAACCACAAAGACTTCCACTGAACATTACTTTGTTTAAAGAAAGGTGCTTGTGAGCCAGGCACGGTAGCACATGCTTGTAATCCCAGTGACTCAGAAGGCTGAGACAGGAGGATCACAAGTTCAAGGCCAGCCTGGGCAGTGAAGCAAGACCCTGTCTCAAAATCAAATATAAAAAGGGCTAGAGATGTAGCTCAGTGATAGGGCACCCCTGGGTTCAACCCCTAGTACCAAAATGAAAAGAAAGTGCATGTGAGTGGACAGTGGACCTGCCATTCTATCCTCGGCATGAACACAGCCTCTGTCCATCCAGCTGTCTGCACATGGTGCCCAGTTGTGTGCCAGCTCCTTCCCACCCACATCCTTGCTCCCAGTCCTTAATACCCAGTGTCTCCTGGGCCACTTCACCCGTTCACACTGAGTGATAGTCTCAGGGTTGGGGGAGGCCCTGTGCTCATCTAAACCACATCCTCATTTTGCACAGGGGGAAGCTGAAGCTCAGACAGCTTAAATGGCTTGTCCAAGGTCACACCGCTAGAGAAGGACAAAACCGAGGCTAGACTCCTGGTCCCTGGGATCTTAAGACTCTGCCCTTTTTTGTTTTCCCCTCCTGGGTTCAAGAGACATGAAATGCCTTCAGCAGAAGGAAGTACCTTCCCACAAGGACTTTGACACACAAGCCCCAAGTAGAGGCTCGTTCCCTTACCCAAAGGACGGTCTACTCTACCTCCCATAGGAATCCAGGTTTTCGAAGTTTCCTAATAACCCCATGGTGGCCTGAGCAGGAGCCCAGAGGGACTACCCCCCAGGACCAGACCCTGAGACCCCTCACACATGGGTCCCAGCCAGCTGTGGTCCTCCCTGCAGAGCTGAGGCTGTGGTGCACAGACAGCTGCAGCTGCCCCACCAGGAGGCTACTCCAGGGCACCCTGGATGAACTGCCTGTGTCCCCAGCCATCCTCCAGGAGGACAGGAAAGGGGCCAGTGCAAGGACCCACTCCCACATAGGAAAACCGTGCCCGCTTCCTGTCACACAGCCACCTAGAAAGCAGGAGGATGATTTCCCATGGGGCTGGTTGTCCCTGGAGCACCTAGCATCATTTCTGGCACAGAAAAGGTAATGGAGGAATATTTGCTAAAGGAATGAATGAATGAATGAATGAATGAATGAATGAACGAACGAACGAACGATAACACATTCATGGCAGAGCAAACTTCAGCAAGTAGGGTAAAGACCTGTCTCCGGAAGCTTAGAAGCTAATTATCAGGCCATAATTTCACCTGCAAGTTATTTGTTCCCACAGTAGCCCCCAAGAGAAATATCCCAGAGGCTTCTGTGTTTCCCTGCCTCAGCCATCCCCAGGAGATGAAAGCCAGACCCCCCTCTGTTCCAGGAACGACAGGCTCCGTGTGCAGCTTCTGTTTATTTTCATACAGATGGTATAAACGAGACACTAACAAATGCTCCCCAGATAGAATGAATTTTCTGCTACTGGGAACTCCCCAGGAGGGCAGCCACTCCCTGGAGTAGTGGCCCCATAAATTCTTGCCATTCCGGCTCCCCCTTGAACTCATCCCAGGGGACCAGGTATTGGGCTTTCCTTTGCGCAAGCAAAGATCCCCCTTTCCTGTCCCTGCAAGGGAGCCCCTGACTGCTCCACTATACACCACCAAGTCCTTAACACACACCATTCCTAGGAGACAAGCTCAGCACTGACATTCGCCAGCAAGAAGTCATCCTAGCCGTCTCTGGTGGGGGAGAAGACGGAGGAGCTGAGCAGCCGCCTTTCTAATTGAATCCTCATTAACTGCAAAGAGCTGGCTGACCATCTAAGGATGAAACGCAACTCTGGTGATTTGAAAAGTAAAACAATTTGATGTGATTTAGGGATCTATAAAAGGGGGGGGGTGGCAAGGAACCAGGAACAGCTAGGAGGAACTTACCCACTTCAAGGAAGACATAGGAAAGATGACAAGAGGTGAAATCATCTCCCAGACTGGTTGTTCCATACGGAAACAATTTAGTGGGAAATGGAGAACTACGCACTAAACACTTGAGGAGAAGAACCCAGAGTTTTCCCCTTCAGGGCTGAGGAGGTCTGAAAGGCAGATAAACACCCTCCACATCTCCATGAGAAACTGGGATGCATAAATAAAGAGTAGGCTCCACACATTGGCGAAATACCAAAAGTAGGAAATGAGGCTTGTGCCTCAAAATATAGCCCTAGAATCCAGAGACTTTGGCAATTTGGGACACTGACCAAGAATAGGTTGGAAGCTAGCCAATGAAGAAGAGCCGGGAATGCACAAATCCAAGATGAGCACTGACAAGCCAGGCATGAACAAGAAAGGATTGAGAAGGTCACAGTGGACCCTAGGCTGTTGTTGAGCCTGAGACGGTGGGTGATTTGCTGCAGTCCCTAAAAGCCAGCCTGAAGAAAACAGGCCAGATGAATCCAAGGGGAAAGAACTTGAGGAAAAGAACTGGTATGTGTACCTCTCCACTCAGACTCCCTCGGGGACTCGTAGGGACACAGTTGGGTGCTGTACTGTACAATCAGAGAAGCTGCAAAACATTTCAAGTCCAAAAATATCTATCTACAGGGAGCTATTAACATGAAGAATTGAGCTGGGCATGGTGACCCACTCTGGTAATCCCAGTACTTGGGAGGCTGAGACAGCAGGATCTCAGGATTGAGGCTGGCCTCGGCAACTTAGAAAGACCCTCAGCAGCAAGTTGATAAGACCCTGTTTCAAAATTAAACATAAAATTTTTAAAAAGGCTGGGGATGTAGCTCAGAGGTAAAATGTCCCTGGGTTCATCCCTAGTACCAAAAACAAAAAGAATAAAGGATAAAGGAAACTTATTTAGATTTTTCCCTTTTTATTTTCTTCTCTTATTTACTGTGCTATAGAATCCCACAAGTCTTTTTTTTTTTTTTTTTAAATGGGAGTATCTAGCCAGGTGTGGTGGCACAGGCTTGTAATCCCAGCATTTGGGAGGCTGAGACTGGAGGATCTGGGTTCACGGCCAGCCTCAGCTACCTAGTGAGGCCCTATGCAACTTAGGGAGACCCTGTTTCAAAATAAAGAATAAAAAATAGGGCTTATAGCTCAGAGGTAGAATGCCCCTGAGTTCAATCCCCAGTACCAAAAAAAAAAAATGGGAGTGTCTATAAATAATCGTCTTGCTTTGACAGGTCACACTTGGAAAATGGCTCTCCTTATTTAAAGTGCCCAATGATCAGCATTTTGATCTGGTATAACAAAAATAGATTTAAAAAAAAAAAAAAAAGAATAGGTGAAGAGAAACTTAGGACCTACATCATGAACTTTCTGTTCATTCAGACAGATGTTTAGGGGAGGCTATAAAATCCCTGGGAAGGCTATACAATCCTCTTTGGGCCCTTTCAGGCAAGCAGGGGGCCTGAGCTGACATCAAGAATGGGTGTGCATGGCTGCAGGGGCCTCAGGCTCAGGCTTGGTGCTGAGAGAGTGGAGGTGAGTGGGACAGGTCACACCCCAGGAGCAAAGGTGGGGCTGGAGGTCAGGGACAGAGAGTCAGCACCTGAGAATCAGCAAGAGGGAGGACTGGGAGGCTTTAGAAGCTGGATCCTGGGAAGATTCCCAGGAAAGAAGAGGATGCCGAGGGCAGAATCCATGGAGGGGGGGCAGGAGGTGTCAAGCCAGTGAGCAACTGTCATGAATGTTGGAGAATCAAAAGCTAACTCTCTTCTTGGAGCTAAGGAGTCATGTGCAATGATCTCTCAACTGGAATCGGAATGATGCAGGTCAACCAGTTCCATAAAATGAGGAAACCCAGACGACTGAGAGAAAGGATGGGGAAAGCGGCAAAGGGCCCTCTTCAAACACCTGTCCCAAGCTCCGCAGGCATGGGCAAGGGCAGGTGAGAGGGGGAGCTCTGGAGTCAATGGCCTCACTGTGAATCCTCAGTCTACCCCTTGCTAGCTGGTGAACCTGGGCGAGTTCCTTACCGCTCTGTAACCTCACTTTCCTCAACGGTAAAGTGATAATAATGTTATTTGCCCTGTAAGGCTGCCATGAGGATTAAATTAGCTAATACTTGGAAAGCACCTGGCACAGAGCCTGCACATGGTAAGTGTGAAGTCACTGTAGCCACACTGCCTGCCTTCCTGCAGTGACACGAGAACTAGATGGCCCCTCGAGGTCCTTTCTGGATAGTTTCCATCTAACAATGGTCTCCCATTTTTTTAGCCATGAAGAGGATTCTCCCCAGAGGATTCCCTACACTACAGGTTTTCCAATCTTAAACCCCAAGGAGGCAGGGCCATTCTGCATCCCAGCAGTTAACTACAGTATAGAAACAAAGAGCACCAGGCCAGGGCTGGCTACAAAGGTGCAGAAGTGAGGCCCAGCACCTGTACTTGCCCTCAGTTTCTTCTAAGGTTCCCTCGTAGGTCATTGGCCACAAGGCAGCAGCAACAGGCGGGATGTGCAGCCCTGGCCCAGAAACACGGACTCATATCTTCCGCAACCTTCAACCCACTGCCTCCCTGTGCTGCTTGGAAGAGGTCACACCTCAGGCCTTCATTAGAAGAAAAGAGGGGTAGTTGGGGTCTGGAGAAGTCACTACATGCTGGCAGGCATGATCCCTGCATAGCTGTCTCAGCCATAGAAGAACCTGGAGCCTTCCCCCAAAGGACTCCTGCTCTTTCCTGGAGAATGGAGAAATGCTTCCCACAAGGCCCTGCCTTTAAACACAGCTCTGGCTAATGTAGGTGCTCAATAAACGACATGAAGTCATTCCTGCCAGGAATCCGTATCCTAGGACACAAGAAAACAGGAAGGTACAGCCACTGGACACGCTTTAGCCCCCCTCTGCCTGCCTCACCTTGCTCTGTGCCTTGGTGGCTAGGACAATACAGGACACAGACACACATCATGTGTGATAACTGCATTGGTCCTTTTCTATTCTTTCTTTTTTCTTTTCTTTTCTTTTTTTTTTTTTAATGCCATTGGCCAGGTAAAGCTTTGGAAATGGAGTTCTACAATTGAATTCCATGGGCTGCAACAAGAAAATAGACTTTAAATAAAAAACTGAAAACAGTGGGCTCTGGAGGGGCCTCCCACAGCAAACAATACGTATAAAGAAACAGACTGAAAATTCCAAGCCCGGGTCACTAAGGCATTTGTCTCTGCTGAGTTTTGAGGAGCCAAACCACACATGCGCACGCGCGTGCGAGCAAACGAGCGTGCAGACGCGCACACACACACACACACACAAGTGCACACACACACACACACACATGCATGCACACACATACACATAAGCACGCAAAGCTTGGCAGCCCCTAAGTTCCAGAGCTGGTAACACAAGCCACGGAACTGACTGCCAAGACAAGCAACAGAACGAGCCAGGCCCAGTTTCATTGGCCACCATACGCTGCATATGGCCCGGGACGCAGCCAAAACAGTGTTCTCACCCTCCTCAAAGGCATAGGAGACCCTCTGTTTTCAAACACACCTCCACAGAGCCTTAATTAAAGGAAAATGGAAAAATAATGTGCCTGCTGCTCTCCCCCTGCCTGTAGCGGTAGGTGCACACACATACCCATACACACTCACTCCATTTTTCTCTTCCTCCCATTTCGGTTTCAAACATAATTCATTCACATGGGGGAAAAAAGCCAACTGCATCCTGCAGCAGAAAAGCAGAAAAGAATGTAGCTTGCCCTCAGCCCTGGCTCTGATTGCTCAAGTTGAGCTGGGGCTGAATGAACACAGAGCACCCTCCCTCCCCTAGAAGTCTGTGTTGGCCCCTTCCTTTCCAGAGTGGAGCTGGAAACAGGAGAGAGAAAGAGGAGAGTCCATTGCAACACCAGTAGCCCCAGGACAAACAAGGCCCAGAAAGCCTAGCCCTGCAAAGGATTCCAAAGGTTGGAAAGGATGCCCACACATTCTGCAGACAGGTAGGGGAGACTGGAGAAGTGTTCCCTGGTAGCTGCAAAAGCTGACAGTGGATTAGTGGGGAGACTCTTGTCCAAACCTTTCCTAGGGGACATTGTCATTAGTGTGGACAAGTGTCCTTGGTAGTGGCTGCAACCAACCCGGGAGAAAAAAAACAAAGGCCTGCACACTCAGGCTTCCCTGCAGCCCTTCAAATCACACAGCACCCAGCTCTTCAGAAAGATTCAGGAGCTGCCTGCACCTCTGAACCAAAGCCAAAGTAGAGGGGGAACAGAAGAGTCTTTGAGAAATCCATCCTCCCGGCTTTAAGCAAGGCAAAACCTCAACCACCCAGAGGCATGAGAATAGATCTTGCTTCTCTTCTCTGGACCTCAGGTTTCTATAAAATCAGGACTCTGTTCACCAGATACCTGGCTAAACTCTCCCCTAGAAACCTGCAAGGGAAGATAAGCCTTCCATCCAAGCTGCAGCCAGATATGCTGGAAAGGTGGTGAAAGCAAAGGGAGGTGTCTGTTAAACCTCTCAGGAAAGGGAGCTAGGGGAAAGGGAAAGGAACACTGTTCCTAGCAGGCCCTAAAGGACAGCAGGTACCCAAACATGGTTCAGACCTTCAGTTTCTCATGCTCCTCAAACTAAGACCCTAGGGAGAGTCTTAAACCAGGATATACACACCCGCACCACGCAAGCCCCTTCTGAGACACAGACCTGAGCACATCTTCCATGAGCAGGCCACAGCCCCATGCCCTGGATGCTCTGAGGACAGCCGCACTCTGGGAAAGGTCAGGCAATCCTGCAACTGGAGCTGACCCAAGGGGTCAGTCGATTTCCCCTTCTACCAACCTCTGCATCTCTAGCCCCAAGGATAGTCCATCCATCCTTGCAAAAGAGCCAAAGCCTCCGGGGCTTCCAAGCTCCACCAAGGCCGCAGGCAAAGCGTGCCACCCAAGGTACAGGGGTCCAGGTGGAAGGCCCAGGCTCCTTTGAGGGGAGGAGCAGAAGAGAGAACCTTCTAAACTGAACTGGTTACCTAGAGAAGCCAGCTTGTCTCCTTATATAACCTGGCATGGGAGAACGGGGAAGCCCAAGGGGGAACCGAGGTCACCCCGAGGCCCCCTCCTAACCCAGAACCCCAGAGCAATGACTCTGGCAGAAGCCTTCTTCATTGGATGGAAACCCGAGCTTTTCTCAATATCCTCCTGAAGTCCCTCCGAGAGCTACGCTTCCTCCCTGTTAGGGAAGCAGCAGGGACACGACTTGCCAGCAGGTCCCTGTCATCCCCACCTCCCTGGCCTTTCACCCTCCGCCCCGCTCCCCGGACAGTCTTCTCCCCACTCAGCCCGCCTTCCCCACCGCCCGAGGAGAGCACCTCCCCGCACCGGCCGCGGAGCAGAGCGAGGGAGGAAGAAGGGGAGCGCCCCAGCTACCCCGGGAGCGGTGTGAGCCCCGCGCCCCCGGGCGAGAACCCGCGGGAAGCTGCCGGCTGCAGCGCCCGGGCCGCGAAGGCTCGGGGTCCCGGGGCTGCGGGAGCCGCCCGACGGGGCGCGGGCTCCGGGGCTCCCCGCGCTGCGCCCGCGGGGGACGGCCGACCCAGGTGCCGCGGCCGCGCGCCCCGCCCCGCCCGCCCCGCCCGGCGCGCCCCGGCACCCACCGAGCACAAGCCGCGGGCGGAGGCGGCGCCCCCGGGGCCGGGGCCCGGCTGCAGGCGCCGAGCCCACTCCGCGCCGCTGCCGCCCGGCCGCGGAGCTCCGCGCGGTGCCCAGGCCCGTCCCGGCCCGGGAGCCGCCGCGGCGCCAGCCCCGCCGCCGCTGCAGCGTCCGCCGCCGCCAGCGCCCCCCGTCGCGGCCGCCGAGCGTCCCTCCCGCAGGCTGTGGCGGGCGGCGGGACGGGTTGCATCAGCCCCGGCTATATAGCGGCCCCTGGGCGGCGGGGAGGGGTCGGGAATGCGGAACCGGCGGAGCTGCCAGCTCCAGACGTCAGAGGGGACGGAGAGGAAGGGAAGGAGGGGACAGGGGAGGAGGGGGTGTGGATCCGGCGCTGCACACCCACTGACCTTCACCTCCCCCGCCGCCTCCGGTGCCCTCCTCCCGCGGCGGTTCGCGCTCCTCTGCCCGCGGGGGCGCCCGGGGCCCCGGCGCACCAGCCCGGGCTCCATCGCGGCCCCCGGCGCTCCCACCCCGCGGCTCCGGAGCGCGCGAGAAAGCAGGACGCGGCGAGCGGTTATGTAAGAGCATCCCCCGCGCCGCGCCGCCGGGCTTCCACCCCCGGGACAGGAGCGCAGCCCCGGGAGGCAGAAATGAGAAGGCAGCGGTGGGGCACGGCAAGAGCCCCACCAGACATAGCCTGTGCGGAACCATCTTCCTCGGTCCTCGGCGCAGTCCCCAAATCGAGAGAGAGAGGAGAGAGAGGAGAGAGAGGAGAGAGAGGAGAGAGAGGAGAGAGGGAGAGAGGGAGAGAGGAGAGAGGG
>PVLC010008486.1:46224-58330 GCA_004027655.1 Graphiurus murinus | reverse complement strand
CCCCTGAAGTCCACCAACTCTTTGGGCGTGCCCAGTCTCCACAAACAAAAGGATGTGATTCACAGTATGGCTTTTATCTATGCTATTCACTCCCAATCACAATGTCAATTTCATTAGGGCTGCCACGCATACTCTTAAAAGCAATGTGGTGGTCACAAAACTACCACACCACTAGGCTACATGCTAATGACAACAGTAAGAGCTACGAACTTACACAGTCCTTGCCATGGATTCAGGCACAATCGCAGTATTTCATACATCAGTGAATTGCCTCCTCACAATGATCCTAGGAGATATTATTATATTTTCAGTTTTACTGATGACAAAACTAGGTCACATAGATATTAATTAATTTTCCCAAAGTTAAATTGCTTGCAATGAAACCAGGTGTGGTGGCACACACCTGTGATCCCAGTATTTGGGAGGCTGAGACAGGAGGATCGCAGGTTCACTGCCAGCCTCAACAACTTAGTGAGACCCTGTTTCAAAATAAAAAATAAAGCTGGGGGTGTAGCTCAGAGGTAGAATGCCCGTGGGTTCAATCCCCAGTTAACATACACACACACACACACACACACACACACACACACACACACACACACACTCTTACTCATAATGGAGTAAGAGGAGATCATCAAATAGTAAAGTCTATAAGCAATGTATAGGTTTATAAATAATAACAATCATAAGCCACTGTTAGTTAAAGTATACTAGCCTAATATAACAAATAGACACAATGGATTAACTTGGTGGAAGGGTATTCCTTGCTAATATGCTCCTGGCCCAGTACTCAAGTCAGCAAAGCTACTTTCCACCATGTGGTCACTTGGGGATTCAGGACACTCCCTCTTTTGACCCTGCCATCCCCTCGGATCTCATAATTCTCTGCATCCAGTGAGCCGAATAAGAAAGAGCATGAGACCAGGCCTGGAAGTGACAGGCATCATTTCTGTCACTTTCCACAATCGATAGCTTAGTCACAAGGCCATTCCTCACTCTGAGGGAAGCTGAGAAAAAGTCTACCCATGTGCCCAAAAGAAGAAAGGATGGGTCTTGATGGAAATGAGCAATCTCCCCAGCCACCGAATATCCTTACACACTTTCCTCCTCATATAAAACAAACCCTTTTCCCCAGAGACAGCACCCAGAGTCTCACGGTCACTGGCACCAGGCCAATGCCTCACATCAGTAGGTGATGCGTGGTCCTTTCTTTTTTTTTTTTTTTTTTTTTGCGGTACTGGGGATTGAACTCAGGGGCATTCTACCTCCGAGCTACACCCCCAGCCCTATTTTTTTTATTCTCTATTTTGAAACCGAGTCTCACTAAGTTACGGAACGCCTCACTAGGTAGCTGAGGGCGTGGTCCTTTCAATTTGATCTAGAGGTGGCTACTTGTAATCCAATAAAAGACTAATTATCTAGCCCATGTGTGTAACCGCCCCTCATTAAATGGTGGAAACAGAATGGAATGATCAAAATAGTCAAGCCCCCTTTCAGAAAGAGAAGAATGGGAGGCATGTGACAATAATAGAATCCTAATGACAGCTTTGGGAAACCCCCTGTCCTGGCATCGGGGAAAAGTTTTTGAATTGACCCTAACGCTGTGGTCTGGGAGAAATACCCTTGTCCATTATTCTTAACTTCTCCTGGCTCAGTCCTCTGGGGGCTTCTTTCTTATCTTCTACAAACCACATTTGAGTTGGCCTTGGGGACTTTGACTTTCTTGCAGACTTCACAGTTTTCTGAACCTACTTCTTGCTTGTGTGATTTGGGGACTTGGTTGTTTTTCTGTTTTTGTTTTTTATTTTTTGTTTTTTGGTTTTTGTGGTACTGGGGATTGAACCCAGGGGCATTCTACCTTCAAGCTACAACCCCAGTCCTATTTTTTATTCTTTATTTTGAAACAGGGTCTCACTAAGTTGTGGAGGGCCTCACTAAGTAGCTGAGGCTGACCTCGAACCCGGATCCTCCTGTCTCAGCCTCCAGGTATTAGGATTACAAGCGTACACCACCATGCCCGGCTTGGTTGTTACTTTATAGTCATAAGAATCTGCAGTCCAAATTTGGAGTTTCTTTGGAAATACAATATCCTCAAAAACTTACCAGGCTATCCAGGCATGGTGGTGCACACCTGTTATCTCAGCTACTTAAGAGGTTGAGGCAGGAGGATTGCAGGCCAGTCTTAGCAACTTAGTGAGACCCTGACTCAAAACAGAAATTACAGAAGGGCTGGTGATGTAGCTTAGCTCAGCAATAGAGTGCTTGCCTAGCATGTGGGAAGCTCTGGGTTCAATCTCCAAAAAAGGACAAAAATTTATTTTTTTACTGGGCTTCTGGTGAGTTCTTTGTGCCAGTAACCATATCCAAGGCCAATGCACATCTTTCCTAGACATATACCTTAAATATATTTTGTGTGCTTCCTTTCTTCTGAACAATATCTACCTGGTGGCCATATGAAACAGCAGGCTTGGATGAAAGTATGACACCCATCTCTGATACAGAGCAGATTCTCTTGATTTAACAGAGAAATTTCCTGCTGCTCAAATTTTTTTAATTGTGTCTTCTATTTGTGGAAACCAGAAAAAATTATTTTTTTAGCATAAGGTTATTAATATCTATGTTCTATCAATCTCTGCTTAAAAGAACAACCAATTCAGCTTTTTTTTTTCTTGTCTTGCTAAACATATAAAGTAACAAATGATACACAGACACTCTGGCTCACCTCAATCTTTTCACAGAGTGCTGTGAACTCACTAGGAACTAAGTTTACCATTCAGGTTTCACAGACAATGGTTTTACAAAATGTTTTGCCACAATATAACCTAGATCTTCATCTATCCAACCTGCTCTGTTTTCTTACCATCTGCCACCAACAGCTAAGCCAACAGGATGCTTTTTAGGTTTTCGTAATGATGCTACACCAATCTACTAGGTAAACCAGGATGCTGTAACAAGTAGATCCAAATATCCAATAGTTCAAACTGTTAGAAAGCTAATTCCTGATTTTATATGAGGACTGGGTGAGTGTTCAGGCTGGCGAGACGGTTCCATTCCGTGTGGTCATTCAGGGATCCACTTCTTTCCATCTCTTACTCTGTTGTTACCTAGGTTTTGTGATGCTTTGTGTCTAGATATTAGAAGATGGAAAGCTATGGAGAAGTGAAGGCAGGGAGTGGTGGGTGGGCAAGGACCACAAATAGACTGTATCCCCTTCCTTCATTCATAGCTCAGTGGAGAGAAGTTGGTCTGTGGGCTGCAAATTATTGCAAGGGAGGCCAGCTGTGTGCCCAAGGACAGGACAAAGAGATTTTAATTGACCGTTGGTAATCTTTGTCACAGTCACTAAGTTGAAATTGCTTATATCAAATACAATAGTGAAAAACTGTACTCAGCACCAGATTAAATGGCTATTTACTCAACTATAAATGACATATCAATTCAGCAGTACATATACTAAAATTGGAATAATACAGAGAAGACTAGCATGGCCCCTGCACAAGGATGACACACAAATTAGTGAAGCGTTCCATATTTTAAAAATAAATAAACAAATAAATGACATAGCTGTACTTCTCAAACTTGCCTGGTCATAAGAAAAAAAAAAGATTGTTAAAAATGCAGATTCTTAGGTCCACGCCTGGGCTGCTAAATTATATCTAAGTGAAAGAGATATGAATATGAATTTCAACAAGCATCTTGGGTATTTCTTATTAGGTGGAACCTATGAAACTGCCATTTTGTAGTTCAAAAGCACATGAACACCCCAAATGCATATAGCTCAAACTAATGTAATTTAGCAAGTTCAGTAAACCTTCCTTTATGCTCTAAAGATACCTATAAATCAAGCCAAAAGGAACAATTCTATAATCAACCATCAATTAGCAAAAAGCAATTGAAAATCAGATATGCATACAAAACTTCTTAACTTGGGAGTTTCTAACAGATTGTGTGAAATGGAAGAGTCTGTCAGAAGCAGCTAGCAGATTCCTAAACAAGGAACCAGGGTGCTCTCAGAAAACATCTGTACCCAGGGCTGAGGCATGAAGAGATAACCTGGAATGAGAACACAGAAGCCTGAGAATCAGCAAGTATCAGAGGGCTGGTGCGGGGTGGGAAGAGATGCCTCCAACATTCCAAACAGAGGCATGTGGGACCCATCGAGCACAGCAGTGGGAGAGTGACCAGGCCAACGTGGGGACACCAAGTACCAGCTGCTGGGAAAAAAAAGCTGGGAGCTTGGGAATGACCTGCAAAGATGTACAAGCATGGGTCCTGCCTGAGACTGCTGCCCAAAAAAATCAGGACAACTGTAAGATCGTTGGAGGGGTCACCGAGGGAGGCTAGAGAACACCTACTCTTGTGGGAAGAAGCAAAGAGTCGTAAAAAACAGGAAAGAGCCTGGGATCCTTGGGGTGGTTTCAGTGCAGCTCTGTCTTGGAAACTATTATTGTTCCCTCATAGCCATCCAGCCCTGTGATTATGAAATGAACAGTCAACATCTGTTTCCCCTCTGCAAATCCTTCTGTTCTGCTTCATGCTTTGACCTAACATTTGAGGGAAAGGAGGAAAAAACAAAAATGAAAATCCTCCTGCAATACAATTTTTCTGAGTCCAAAAAGACCTCAACTTGGACTGGAATCTGGTTCCTGAAAGAGGGAGCGTGTAAAATTCTGGGAGAGGTAGAAACTGCACAACTGGAACTTAGTCACCCTTTGCTGGACAACCCTGTGACAAGCACTCCTGCCGCGGGGACCAAGCCTTCCCATGAGGTCTCTCAGGCTGGCTTCATATAAATTGGTAAGTCAGGCCTCTGAATGTGACCCTCCCTGCCAACAACAGAGAAGCTACGCTCCATGTGGCCTGAGCAGAAGGTGCCGTGGTGAACAGAACTGGCTCTTTTCTGCAGTAATGGTTATAGCTTATTCATGAAAATAATAATCAGCTCATATTAAACAGTTGAGTATTTCTCCTGCATCAAGCCCTGTGTGACCTCTCTTATCTTGCTTGAGCTTCGAGTTTCCTCTAAGTAGTAGATTTCCTCATCTCACAAGCAAGGAAACTGAAGCTTGGGGAGTAGCTTGCCCAGCATCATGTAGCGAGAAAGTAGCAAAATTTGGATCAATCTGTCATCTCAAGTGCTACTCCCTTCATGAGGCCAGACCCGCCTGATGAAATTGGCTCCTTTTCAAAACCTGTTTATTTACTCCTTAGAGCTTGTGTATTTAATTGTCCACTGCTATTCTCCCCCTAAAATATATACTTACTAAAGGCAAGGTTCTTTCTATCTTGTATACTCTTATGTCCCCAATGCCTGGGAATACATTACACAATATAATACAACACAACACAACAGCCACTGAAAATGTTTATTGAGTGACTTAATGAAGAGTGAATGAATGATAGACAGCCAAGTCCCACTGTCTTGACCATTACAAATCTTCACCTAGCTTAGCATTCTGTGTGCACAGTCAGGATGATTTTCTATGTGGAGATTATTTTATTCAACCACGTCTTAAAAGGATATATTCTAAGTATTCCTGAACATCCAAAATATTGCATTGTCCTTGTTTAAAACTCATAAAAAAAAAAAATTAGTTTTCTAGGAAAATAATTTCACAGGTTTTGCTTCCAGTCAAATTTCAAACTCATGGGTTCTGAGTGCTTTAACTAAGCATAAAGTTGTTTTCCTAATTATATTAAGGACTTATCTCTGTTTTTCTGATGCTAAATCCTACAGGCAAAAAATAATTTAATTCCTTAAGTGTGTTCTGTATAACTTTTTTCAAATAATGAGATTAATTAGGAGGAAAATAACTGGTAATATCCTTAATATGTACCCAAGATAAACCTCCTAAGAATTATGAATGATGTTTATGAAGTGCAACTATTCATTTCTGAGAAAGCATGGCAATTTGCAGCTGGTATGCTTGCAAGAGATGCAATGAATCTACTCATCTACACTAATAATGGGGTACTTTATACTTGTCATAGCAAGAGTTCTTGGGAGAAAATAGGCTGTGCTTCCTCTCCTTAGGACTCCTTCCCTGTGCTCAAATTGGATTAGTTTGCACTAAGAGCCCAAAATGCTTCTTTCTTCAACTAAAATAAATTTCATATGACATTTGCAATAGTTCAAGCTGATAAATAAGAGCCCTAAATTTTTCAATAATAAATATGCTTTTAACCAAACTTTTCAAAAAAGACGGAGAATGGATGTTAAATCTTAAGTGTCAATAATAGGCATAAACTTTGCTGTAGAGGTTCTTCTCTATTAATTTTGTTCATTTATCCCCTTACTAATGCTCCATGTCATGTTCTTGCTTTGCAATAAACTGAGTCTATCAGACTGTGAATCAGAACCAGTTGCCCTCTCTAGCACTCAGCAACCATGGAGAAAACCTCATTATTCTGCTCACAATAATTGTTCTTCATGTATTTGAAGACCAAGAGAATTTTCATCCTTTTTATCCTCAGATCAGACCATATATCTAGATTCTTTCCACTCCCTTTATATTTGACCTATCCTCCTTCTTTAATGAGAAGCTTCTCATGAATTCAAGTTAATCACAACAAATTGAGACTCACACTATTGTCAGCACACATCGCTTTCCCAACCTTCTGGTAGGGATGGGTCTCCTGTCATAGTTAGGTGCAGTCCTAACAGGATGTCTAAGCCTAGATCCCTTCTATCTTTTGCTTCCCCCCCCCCTTGGTTTTCAAATTAATTTAGGTCAACTTAACTAAATGTAGAGAACTGAAGTCATCAATTGGATAGTACTACAGTTCTCTTCCAACATTTTAATAAATCTCTATGAAATTATCCCCATGTTCATATACACCATAACATCATCCTAAAGCTTTCAAAAGACAGAATTTATTTAGGTCTTAGAAGTCAGGCACTTAGGAGATCTTCATATAAGTTCAAGGCTACATATGGCACCCTGAAGAGCCTACTCCACTGTGGCTCCTCAGGTTGACACGTTTTTGTTTTTTGTTTTTTTTTTTTCTTGGTATTGTAAGACATGCCCAGGGAGATCAGTTTAAAGCACAAAAGGAGGGATTTAGCTGGGCGTGGTGGCCCACACCTATAGTTCCCAGCTACTTGGGAGCCTGAGGCAGGAGGATCACAAGTTCTCAAGTTCAAGACCATCCTGGGTGGTATAGCAAGACCTTTTCTCAGTCAGGCATGGTGGCATGCTTGTAATCCCAGTACTTGGGAGGCTGAGACAGGAGGATCACAGGTTCATGGCCAGCCTCGGATACTTAGTGAGGCCCTTTGCAACTTAGTGAGACCCTATTTCAAAATAAAAACATAAAATCGTCCTGGGAGTGTAGCTTGGAGGTAGTGTGCCCCTCCCTGAGTTCAATCCTCAGTAAAACAACAACAAAAAGACTTTTTCTCAAAAAAAAGCCTTAACATAACACAAGGGATCTAGACTAGATGGATTTGAAGATAACATTGCTATATAATTTCCAAAAGGGTGGTGGCATCTCCCTTCTGAGGACCTGAGGTGACATCGGTGTGAATGATTCACTTAATAACGAGAACAGCCTGGTGTCATGATGGTTCCGAAGCTCAAGAGAACAAAAGAAGAGAATGTGTGCTTTCAAAGATCATTTGGTTTCTTTCCCTCCACAATTCTGCTATTTGGCAAACATGGCAAACACGAAAGCGCAAAAGAGAAAGGAAGGAGACAGAATAGCCCCTCCTGCTCTCACAGTTGAGTGACAAGTGGCAGGGTTGAGTCAGAACAGAGTCTGGGACTTATGGGCAATTCTGTGGCTCTTGAATTTATTTTCCACAGAATTCAGAGGCATAAGTCACCTATGGTGTTCCATCTTGAAGGCACGCCCCTCAGGTTCATGCACTCTCTTGGGTGTAGTTGAGAAGTAGGAAATGAAGGCTAACCACCTGGACTATGGGTTCTGACAGGACCTACTGGACTGGGAAAGAGGTTCAGTCATTTCCCGTCATTGGGACCCCATCTATCTTCTCTGCACTGAACCCCTCCCGCTCCCACTGACAGACAGTGTTGCGGATTATTTTTCTCTTCTCTCCAGATTCCACATTCATACATGACATGTTTTGTCATTGTCCTACTCCACCATCATCTTAAGTGACCCACAACGGTGCTTAGAAGTGGGGAAGATTCAGTGAGTTGAGCATTGTCCACAAAACCTATTCCATCACCCCTGGATCAGTGTTTCTCTTATGGGGAGATTACTACCCATGCAGTTTCATGGAAATGTTACAAACTCTTCACAGTGGTTTAGTCCTATACATGTCTCATCAGCTTAGTAATAGAAGGATGTTCTCAATATGAATATTCTAAAAGTAATTTCATGGCCCAAATTCATTGATGTTTCTGATTGAGTGGATATATTTGTGTGAGACAGACAGAGACAAAGATGTAGAGACAGAGACATAGGTATTGTGACTCCTTTGGTGGAACAAGAAGAGGAGATGTATTAATATTTTCCTCAAGTGTACCCTCCAGTGCCCCTACATAACTGTTTTGTCACACTAGGATTCAACCTTATCTGAATGTCATCTCTAAAAAGACGGCTTCAACTTTAAGAAAAGATCCATGAGAGCTCTTTAAAAGTTTTTATAATCTCTTTTCATAGTCCAATTTCACTCAACCCTGAGAGCCTCTAAAAATGTTTTGTTGAGCTTATTTATGACCACAACTCTAAGGTAATTTTGCACTGAAACCAGGTATCTAGGAAATTACCTGTCTCCTTGACAACTCAGTGCTGCAGGGGTCCCCAGGCAACTAATCTGTGTTCGCCAAACACCCCCAAGAAATCACAAATTATATAATGTACGTGAAAGCATTTGTGTGCTGGAAAGCACTACAGAATGTTATTGTTTCTTATTAGCAATAAATTACTTTATTTATTTAATGGGCTGTGACTACAGAATGACATAATGTGTAATTACCCACAAGCTACAGCAAAATCATAAAACCCAGAGACACCCTCTTTCCCCAACACTGCATCTCTAAGAATGCAGTTAATCTTATTTGTTCCTTCACACACGCATAAGCAATATGGGCTCAGAACTGAAAGTCTCTGCTTCCTGTTCTGTAACTTATACACATAGTCCTCTTGTTCCTTTTATGGGTAGAAAGTCTAAGCACTGTTGGCATTACCTCAGCAGCAGGGGGAGGGGACTAATCTCCACAGTACAGATCACCCAGCTGCAGTACTAAGAATTGTTTCTAATCAAGTGTATAAATCCATTTTTATGACCTAAAAAGACTCACGATGAGAACATTTGGATATTAAAACACTCTATTCTAAAGACATAATTGTAATTGTACTACTTACTGTAGATACTATACCTCAAGCAATGTGTGGCCTAGTGAAAAATCTATGCCTGCTTTATGCCAAATTCAGAGTAGTTGACATACTAGTCCCCCCTTCTCTATGGAGGATATATTCCAAGACCCCAGTGGATGTCTAAAACTACAAGTAGTATTAAAGCCTATGACTACTGTGGTTTTTTCTATCCATATATATCTGTGATGAAGTTTAATTTATAAATTAGGTTCAGTGAAAGATTAACAATAATAACTAATAAAATGGGCTGATAGTGATATACTGTAATAAAAGTTATGTGAATGTGCTCTCTCTAAATATCTTCTTCCTGTGATGATGTGAGATGATAAGGTGCCCACACGGTGAGATCAGGTGAGATGACTGATATAGGCATCATGGCACAGTGTTGAATTACTACATCAGGGTTATTTTTTTTTTGGGGGGGGGGTTTTTTGGCGGTACTGGGGATTGAACTCAGGGGCATTCTACCTCCGAGCTATACCCCCAGCCCCATTTTTTATTCTTTATTTTGAAACCGAGTCTCACTAAGTTGCGGAGTGCCTCACTAGGTAGCTGAGGCTGGCCGCGAACCCAGATCCTCCGGTCTCAGCCTCCCGAATGCTGGGATTACAAGCGTGCGCCTACATCAGGGTTATTTGAATCAAAGTACTGCAATATCGCCAGAGTCAATCTGTGAGATGACTACTAAGAGACTAATGGGAAGGTGTTGTACACAGCACGGATACACTGGACAAAGAAATTATTTACCTCCTGGTTTGGAGAGATTGGGGTGGTATGCAATTTCATCACATTACTCAGAATGACATCCAATTGGAAACTTATGAATTGTTTATTGAGTAACTGAAACCATAGATATCAAAACAATGAATAAAAGGTAACTAGTATAAGCATAAGCAGTCCCTACTAAAGTCCAGAATTTGTTTGAAAGATTTGGGGGTTTTTTCTTACCTAATTTTGCTAGCATTTGCTGACTTCTGAGTTAGTGCTTAGCTTGAGCCCACACCCCCACTCTGGGTTCTTCTCAGTAACCTGAGCCATCTTCCTCAGCCTCTCTGCTTCATTGCAATTTCAGAAGTGATTGAGGTCAATCTTCAAGGAAAGACATTTTCCCAGTTGTATCAAACTATCACTAAAATAATCCTTGTCACTTGTACAAGTATCACTGAATATTTTTCAGCTATAGGTGGAAGCAACAAGGAAAAATAATTTCCCTTGGATCAATATAAATTGCCTCTGACTTTCCAGATGATTAATTATATCTGCTATCAAAGAAGAGAATGTCATCTATAAGTAATCTCATCCCTATTTTCATAAATATTGAAACTTCTCATTTCTCAAGAAACTTCAATTCTAAAATGCCTATTGATAGCTTGTGAAAATCTATTTGATGTTTTCATTTTTATATCTGTAAAAATAATAATATCTCACTGGGACTTCTGATATGGCCATGATTCTATAATTCAGTTTTCTCCTCTATTTCTGGAAAACACCTGAAAGAAAAAAGTGGAAAACAAAAATACAAACTATATTTTCAGTAAAAGTAGGACACACACTCCAAGATATTTTGAAAATGGTATCAAAACAGCAGAATTCACAGAAGAGACAATGGGAAGAAGTAGAAAGAAGCTGAGGAAGCACAGTTGCATGGTGATAGGTCTCAGAAACTGCCAAAATATACTTTTTTGAAGGTGAGAGACACAGCTGGAGGGGGAAATAACTATATACTGCATATATAAAAGAGGTACAGAAAAGAGCTCAATTTTACAGTTAACAGCAGCCTCCATAGACCTGACTTAGATCACAGAAGCTAAGGACATCAGGAAGAATAGTGGAAAGAATTAGAAGGAAAACCAAGACCTTCAGAGAAATGATAAAATTAGGAAAAAACACAGAAAAATATACCCCATAGAAACAAAGATGGACATATGAAAAGTAAACAAAGTTTAACATAAACAACTGAAATGAAATAAAGAAAATTATATATGAAATGACATATATAAATATAATAGATAAATAAAATAATATATCAATGAATATGCAAAGGAGGTCCAACCTATGTATAATTGGAGTTCCTGACAGACTTTTTTAAAATAATAGAGCCAGGAGTGATGGCACACGCTTGTAATACCAGCATTTGGGAGGCTGAGACCAGAGGATCCAGGTTCACGGCCAGCCTCAGCTACCTAGTGAGGCACTCCGCAACTTAGTGAGACTCGGTTTCAAAATAAAGAATAAAAAATAGGCCTGGGGGTATAGCTTGGAGGTTCAATCGCCAGTACCACAAAAAAAAAAAAAAAAAAAAAAAAAAAAAGAATTTTTTTAAATAATAAAAGCAAAATAGTAGGAGCAAAATAATGTCATGCTATTATTCAAGAAAAATGTCCTGGAATAAAGACATAAATGTACATTCTAGAAAGCTTTCACCAAGATAACTGGTCTGAAAGAGTCAATACTGATACAACTCCTAGAAAAGTTAAATAATGATAGCTTTGAAGAGACAGGCAAAAAGATCGAATCACAAATGGGGATGTTGTCTTCCCCAGTGCTAGACATTTATGGAGAAACATTTAAAAATACTCAAGGAAAGGAAGTAGTCAACTATGTTTATATTCAATCCAATAACACTTCAAGTAAAGGTTATGAACAAACTGACTTTAACATGCGAGAATTCCAGGAATATTGGTGTCATGAGACATTGTTGAGGAAGTAAATGACTAGAAAATGAACTTTAAGTGATAAAGACTAAGGAACCTGCAGAACA
>PVLC010008486.1:0-46124 GCA_004027655.1 Graphiurus murinus | reverse complement strand
GGGAAAGAAAGGAAAGAAGGACCAAGCACACAGAGGGTTTTGTAGAAAAATCTTACCAGACCATTCCTGTGGTATTTCAAGTGTTCTAGAGCATCATAAAAAAGGAAAAGCTACAAATGCTTTTGTGAAATAAACAGATCCTAATATCAAAGCCCAATAAAGATTTAATGAAAAGAAAACCACAGGACAATCTTGTTTTAGAAACATGAGACCAGGCTCTCCTTCTCTTAGAACTCAACTGTCAGGCCTGTGAAATCCACCGAGCCACAGTGGCCAGCAGTTCCAGCCCTGATGGCCACACCTGTGAGCGGGCCATCTCAGAGGTTCCAAGCCATTCCAGCCCCACACCACCTCATGCTTCAAAATAAAAATAAAATAGGGCTGGGGGTGTGGCTTGGAGGCAGAACACCCCTGGGTTCAATCAAAATGATCATTTTTGTTTTGTTTCGATTTGTCTTTAAGCACCAAGTTCTTCCCAATCACACTGTATCAAAAGGAACTGTTCTCCAGTTACCTTGCTTTTTTTTCCTATAGAATCTATTCACCACCTACTATTGCACACAGAGCCAGGTACACGCAGGCGCACACACACACACTCCTTTATCATCTGTAAAGACAATAGGCCTTCTCTACAGCACTTAGAACACCTGGCACTCAAATATTTTGGGGGTGAAAAGAAGAAATCTTATAAAGGAACAATGCTTTCTCTCTCTATTTTTATATGTTGATTCTTCCTTTATTCCAACCAGTATTTGTGTGCATCCCTACCATTTCCCTTTGGTTTTATAGTGGATATTAGAACACACATACAAATAACCACAGAAAAGTTTACCAGTTCTGTCACTCACCAGTGAACCAACCATCTTGCTGGGTGACATTAACACCTACCCAAATAAATCAAAATTCCTTTCTTTATGCTGTGTTTAAGCCACTGTTTTTCCTGGTTACATGGGCAAAGAACTAGTTATGCTTTTGCAAAACTGCACCTCATAAATATATGGCACAACCATATTAGAAATAGGTGCACACACAGAGAGTAGTCAAGAAGATGTTATTTGAAAGCCAATCAATATATGTGGCAGTGCTGAATAAATATCAGTGGACTTTGCTATTGTAGTTTTTGCTCGTGTGGCATTTGATCCAATTTCTTTGACCTTCTGTAATATCTCATCTCATAAATTTTATTTTCCCTGGATATGATCAGTTTCCTAAATCCAAGAAATAGTAAACTACACAAAATTCCCATAGACTAAACCAGTATGGATTGATATCAGGTGGTCTGTTCATAAAACACTGGAATGAGAATGGGAGTTGTGGTAGACACATAAAGAAGACACACAGCTAGAAAAGCCATCGTCAAGAATACAAGCAACAATGAACTCTGCTATGGAGGTAGAGGGAAAAGGAATGCTTATGCATTGTTGGTAGGAATTAAAATTAGTGCAGCTGCCAAGGAGCTCAGTATGAAGGTTCCTCTAGAGACTAGGAATGGAGCCACCATATGACCCAGCTATACTACTCCTCAGTGTCTTTCCAAAGGAATTAAATCCAAATATTATAGTGATATATGCATACTCCATGTGTGTAGCAACACAACTCACAATAGCCTAGTTAAGGAACCAACCAAGGTGCCCATTAAGAGACAAATGGATAACTAAAGGATAGGCAAGACATTAGCAAGTTGAGAAGAATGTGAGGATCATGAAACATGGTCTATGGAATAAAATGGGGAAATTACTCAGCGGGAAAATAGAGGGCTTTGTATACTCAAACAGTTGCTAAGATCACAGCCTTAGAACTCAGGAAATAAGTAATAAGGAAAGTAGATTACAGATGCATTTCTATTTACTATGAGGTTACATCCCAATAAATCCATCAAAGGTTGAAAATATCATGAATTGAAAAGGCATTTACTATACCCAACCTATAGAACATTATAGTTTAACCTAACCTACCTTAAACAAGTTCAGGATACTTATACTAGGCTACATTTAGGCAAAAAAAAATCATCTAATAAAAACCTATTTTATAATAAAGTACTGATTATATCATGTGATTTTTGAATATCTGTATCCTGAAAATACTGGCAATAGTGCACTAGACAGTTGGTTATTTACCCTCAGTACTACATGGCAGGCTGGGAGATAAGGTTTGATGTTGCTGTACAGTATCCAGAGCGAGTATTGTGGCACATATTGCTAGCTCAGGAAAATATCAAAAAACAGTTTCTGCTGAATGATCATATCCAGGGAAAATAAAATAGCTTTTATACCACCATAAGTCAAAAAATTAAAAGTTGAACTGTCCTAAGTCAGAGACCCTCTATAAGGATTTCCATGGACTAGGGAAAGGGGAAAATGAGAAGCAATTGTTAATAGGCGTAAGATTTTGCGGGGGGGAAGGTGATTAAAGTATTCTAAATATATTGTGGTTTCAAACTCTACAATTATACTAAAAAAAACTTTTGAATTGTATCCTTTAAGTTCATGAGTTGTGTAGTATGTAAACTATATCACAATTAAAGAAGCTGAAAAATGTATTAGTCCTCCCTTACCTGAAGAGGATACACTCCCAGACCTCCCCAGTGGAGAAGGAGTAGAAACTATTAGAGAGTACTCACCCCTACTTATACTACGTTTTTCTCCTATACATACAAACCTATGATAGTTTAATATATAAATTTGTACACTAAGAGGTTAATAATAAGTAGAATAATTCTAACAATATAGCATAAGAAAAGTTACTTAAAATTTGTAAGTTGTTTATTCTTAGAATGATAAAATGAATACTTTGTAGCATTGAAAATAGGGCTTTTGAGAAACCCTAGAGAAGCTGGATTCAGTTAACATTTTCAGATCATATTGACCTCAGATAACAGCAATCACAGAAAGCCAAACTGCAGATAAGGAAGAACTATTGTAATTGAAGAGGGAAAAACAGGGATGATAATGATATGACCCTTTGTATATAAAAATTAAACTGAATAGTAGCTAACAACTGCAATAATGCTGGGGGAAAGCGTTTCAACCCCTTCTATAAAGTTATCAGAGTTCTTGGTTCCTGAATGCACATGTAGGACTTTATATAACAGCTACAATAACAGCTGACTACCAGGCCAAAACACTCTTGCATTTGTCTTCATCTCCATTCCTGTTGTCACCAACTTACACACCATCTCTTATAACAGACTTTCACCCAGGCTGTCTTCTCTCTTCTTCCCTCTCATTCTCCAAACCACCATCAGAGACCACACATGTGGGCCCTCTAATCTATCATTGTGTCTGTAGAGTTAGATATCTCTAGAAAGGCTTAAAAGATCTTTGTTTTCTGTGCTCTGGCTCACCTTTCACCATATTTCCACCTGCCACCTCATGTGAACCCTTTGGGAGTTGGGCACTATATCATCCCCATGCTGTGTGTGTGTGTGTGTGTGTGTGTGTGTGTGTGTGTGTGTTTTACTGGGGATTGAACCAAAAGGATTCTACCTCTGAGATACCCCACATACACAGCTCTTTTTATTTTTTGTTTTGAAACAAGATCTCACTAGGTTGCTGAGAGTCTCACTAAGTTGCTGAGGCTGGTCTTGAACCTGCGATCCTCCAGTCTCAGCCTCCCAAGTACTGGGATTACAGGTGTGCGCCACCATGCCTGCCTCATCCCCATGCTCTTTTTTCCATTTATACAAACTGCCTGACATATCCCTCCTGTATGTCCTTTAAGACACTGCTCAAACCTCCCTCCCTGCAATCTGCTCTGTCTCCTCAGGTGTTTTTGTCGATGGTTCCTGCTCTGTGATCTTCATTCATCCATTGACTCAGGAAACACTGAGTGGCTGCAGGGCAGTGAGCACATAGCACCTTGTATGTGTGCATTTCTACCTCGTCCCACTAAACTGTGACCCTTCAAGCGAAGGACCATGTTTATTGTTCTTTGCATCCCTGTCCCTAGCACACTTCCAGGCACACCATAGTTGTTGAATAATTCCGTGGATAAATGAAAAGAAGGAAACCAAAGAGATCATTTCAGTACTGTCAATATTACCTACAATCCATCCTTTCACTTTGAAAAAAAAAAAACCTGACCTAAAAGATGTATATTTCCTTGATATTAATGATAGTAATGCCAGTTTTATGGTTGTTCATATCTGAAGTCATTGGATATGTAACATACACACACATGTACATATGATCATATACACACAATTATACATATTATATACTCTCATATTTGATCATGAAAATGTTTTAAACATAAACTGTTAACATAAGTTAACAATTTTTCTCACATATGTTGTTTTCAAAAAGAAAAAAAAAACTGACATGGGTTTGTACATATGATAAGAAGTGCTCTCGCTCCCCAGAGTTATGCAGAGCGCTCTTTTCTGGAACCACGGCTTCTCAGGTCAGCCCAAACCAACATTCCCAATCGTTTGCTAAACATATCACTGAGGGATGATGGCCTGTTAAAGAAATTAGTTTCCTTTTGCTTGATTTGAGAATATCTAAAAACCAGTAAACTCGGAAAAATTGCAATCCCAAAATACTATTATGTTTTCTGCCAAATTCCTTCTCTCCAATCTAAATCTCCTGGGGTTATATTACCATGAAAGCACTTTGGTGACTAAATCTTTACTAAATTACCAAGCTAAGTCTCAAGGTTCTTCCTTTGTGATTCTAAATTATCAAAAGACATATCAAAATTATTACTGGTTTCCAGAATGTGATACATTCCGCAAGAAAACTTGCCTGGACTCCTAAAACAGGCAATACCAAGGTAGGCATTAGGGAGGATGGTGAAAGGACCACACTAGATTAATTGCTATATTTTAATATGATTGCATCCTGATTTTCAAAGAAAAAAGCTATTAAGAACATTTTGCAGGCAATTAGGGGTACTTTAAAATGGAATAATTTCAATTATATTAAATTAATGTTAATTTTCTTGGCTATGATAATGCTATTTGTGCTTATATTAAAGGATGAT
Organism: Graphiurus murinus; assembly: GCA_004027655.1. Taxonomy (NCBI): domain Eukaryota; kingdom Metazoa; phylum Chordata; class Mammalia; order Rodentia; family Gliridae; genus Graphiurus; species Graphiurus murinus. Next base: position 41,141 of record PVLC010008486.1, on the reverse strand, counting down.
CTTATTCTTAGGAGATGATGCTAAGAATTTATAGGGAATATGTCACCATGCCTGAAATTTACTTTCAAACTGTTTGAAGTGCAGGTGGGAAAGGGTCAGGGGGCATCAGTCGTGTGCATATATTGAGAGAGAAAGCATTTGTTGCAAAATAATGTTGCTTAATCTAGGTGGCCAGCATGGGGGATATATTGGGTATTCCTATTATTCTTTCAACTTTTCAGTGTTTCAATTTTTTTAAAACAAAAAATTGGAACTAAATCCCCTTTAAAGGAAGATTTTTTAAAATAATACCTGTTGTCTGTACTGCAACATGCACTTTTTCCGTTTGAGATGATCATTTGGTATTGGAGATAAGTAAGTCTGTGGATGATAATTAATAGTGTAGAAACGCCAGGGTTTGTTTCAGATTATTAACTCTGGCATTAGGTTTAAATCAGAAAATTGACTTCTCTAATCCTACTCTAGGATTTATCAAAAAGACTTGAAGTTAGTATCATTTTCTCCTAAGGAGGAAATACCAAAATGCAAGTTTATAACTTTCTCTTGTAAATGCTTTTTTGCTTAAGCAAGTATTCCCCGGGGGGGTGGGGGGGGATGTGCATATGGGAACATAAGGAAGGAATTCTCCTTCATAACTACACTTCTTCATTATTTCAATGTTCTAAAGAACTATGCATACACTCACAAAGAGTCTAAGGGTTTTTGTTTTGTTTTGTTTTTGACTATTCCACATATGTAAACGCATCCCTTCCGTGTCCTCTCTTCTTACCCTAACCCCATAGTTTTCCTATACGGCCAGTAAATTCCAAGAAAGATACAGGTTCTAAAAGAGGGTGCAAGTTTTGTGAATCTTTTCATTCACATAATATCCTTTCTTTAAATAAGACTTCCTCAACACAGCCTACTGTGTGAACCAACTGTGGTGGTAGATGACCCAGCTAATGCTCCCTAGAAAATTCTTTCCAAAGTCTAAACATGGCATAGCGTGCTTTCTAGTAGCCAACAAGTCATGAAAGGTCCAGAATTCTCCCTTAATGGAAAGGTTTAAAACACATTCACATGCAGGCACACACACGCACTCACATACACACACAAACACAAATTCCAAAGAACCTTTAGCAGGTAAAAGAGGATGCTTCATGAGATATAATTTGCTGGTATAAATAAGAGAAAATATGAGCAAGCGAGAAAAAAATTAGCGTCCCTATTCCTTTGAGCACAGAGCTTGGTCCTGTTAGGAAGCAAGATGATATAACCCAGAAAGCATGATCCTACAAAACATTACCCAGCTCAAGTTTATCTCAGAAGGAAAGACTTTAAAACTTAAAAAGAATACTTTTCTTTAGTTTCCAAAGTATTCTACACAATCTTTGGAACAGTATAAACCTTAGGTCAATTGCAGCCCCTGGAAAATTTTCAAATTTAAACATTAAAAAGTATCTGCTCTTGAGAGTCATCATCATTTCTTAAATCCTCCTAGTTTTCCTCTTAGGCCAATAGCAGGAAAATGGTGTGTGACATGCATTCTGCTAGCCATTAGTCAAAAACTCCAATTACACACTTGTTAAGCTTCAGTTTAACTTAACATTTTATGATTCCAAGGGGCAATTTCTTCTTCTGGTTTTCCAATTAGTATCCAAATATGGTAGGCACAAGTGATAGAACTAAGATATGCTGATGAAAACTTAGCACTGCATTTTGTAAATTTGATTTTTATTATGAATTGCTATTGGATTTGAAGGTTAGACTGAATCAATTAATGTATTTTTGTAGGATTCTGTCGGTCACAGATGCAGGAATGTCACATGCTTCTCATTCCTTAGCAAGTACAACTTAGGTGTGAAAGGAATTTTTCTTGCCATGGAAGCCTGGCTATTCTCCTGCCCAACTCTGTCTTGCTGGTGCTGCAGTGCCAACACTGGCAAGCCTCAGACCAGATCACCACGCTCCAGAGTCACTCTAATGACCTCACCTTTTGGCACTGGTTTCCACCAGTAATGGATTATGGCTTGACATGGCAAATCTTTAATATAGTGAAGAAAGTTTTCTTGATAATTCATAAGTGCAAGGTGGAAAAAAAAGTATAGAGTTCAAGTATATTTAGAAAGCTGAAATCAAATTTATTTCAGAAGTACTATTAGAGGTAACTGCTAATTTTTTTTTTTTTTTGCTTTTTTTCTAGTTTTCCTTGAGCATATGAGAAAAATGTAATTCAGACCAGACCACATTTAGGAAGCAGCATAAATTGTTGCAGCAAGTCATTATCTGCATGGCATAAAACTAGCTTGAAAAAAAAAATCAGAGTCAGGAGAAAGTCTTGGGCTGTGTAATTTTAGTAGTGCATAGGATTATAATACAAGTTGAGCATCCCTAATTTGAAAATCAAAGATCCAATATGTTCTCAAATCCGAAAGTTTTGGAAATTTAAATGGCTTCCAATTTTTTCTGAGGGTTGCTATGACTAGAACCACTAACTTGGTTATCAGAGCCTGACCTGACTGATCTCCTGTATCAATCAAGGGTTTCTTCTCTATTTCGGAAGTTAAGAAAGTCAAATCATGGCCTCTAGGTTGTAAGCATCATTATAGTAGACACTGTTGTCTCTCTGAAGGACAGAGATACAGAGCTCTCTCAAGATGATTGGAAGGAGAAAGTTCTTTACCAATCTAGCTCTGATATTTTCTGCAACTAAGGGCAGAGAAAAGGGGAGGTTATGAAGCAATTCAACTTGGTGAGTATCTGGATCTCACTACCTTCAATCCTCAGGAGCAATGGCCCTGACTTGCATTTCCATTATAAAGTGTCAAAAAAAATTATATTTTATTCTGTATGATAAGTACTTTGTAAATACAGTAGAATGATAAGTAATTTGTATCACTGAAAATAGGGCCTTTGAGAAAACCCTAGAGAAGCTGAATTTGGCTAATATAAAGAAGCAAAGGCAGCCAGGCGTGGTGGCGCACGCTTGTAATCCCAGCATTCGGGAGGCTGAGACCGGAGGATCCGGGTTCACGGCCAGCCTCAGCTACCTAGTGAGGCACTCCGCAACTTAGTGAGACTCGGTTTCAAAATAAAGAGTAAAAAATAGGGCTGGGGGTATAGCTCAGAGGTAGAATGCCCCTTAGTTCAATCCCCAGTACCGCAAAAAAAAAAAAAAAAAAAAAAGAAGCAAAGGCTAGTGGTTAAACAGAAATATAAAAGGTTTTAATAGTAATAGTATGTGAGCACACTTTCTTTCTGGAATAGTCTGAGTAGTATTTTTAACAAAGAAGGTAAAGATCCCATCCATTTCTAAGATATATATTTATTATGATAATCAAAGCCACTAAATGCTTTTTGGTCTGTGATACTTCTGTTTTAGTTGTATACACAGCAATTTTGACTGAAATCTTCCCCATCCTTTAGGAATTATAGTATAATTCCTGCAGATCCTACTACAGTACAATATAACAAACATTTGATGTTTGGTTTATCTCAGAGAAGGAAAAAAAAAAGATATGGCTGAAGAAGTAGAGGGCTCCAAACAGCAGAAAAGTAGACTAAATAAAGAGATGCTGAAATATTTACATTGAATACATGAGAGAAGTAGTGAGGAAAAGGAACTTATGATCAATGCCCAGCAGAAGCTGTCAAAAATAAAATTTTTAAAAATCAGCCCCATGATAGGGCCATTTCTTTTAGTGTGTGTGTGTGTGTGTGTGTGTGTGTGTGTGTGTGTGTGTGTGTGTGTTACTGAGGATTGAACTCTGGGGCATTCTACCTCTGAGCTACCCCTACAACCCTATTTTATTTTTTATTTTGAAACAGTACCTCATTAAGTTGCTGAGAGTCTTGCTAAGTTTCTAAGGCTGCCCTTGAACCTATGATGTTCCTGTCTCAGCCTCCCAAGAACTGAGATTACAGGCATGTACCACCATGCCTGGCTTCTTCCGCATTCTTATTATTACATCACACAGGAGATACTTCAGAAATACCTACTGGCCTTTACAAAACAAAAAACATTGAAATCAAGTTATGTCAGGATTTTCTCCCATGAAATTATGTTTTTCAAGGAAAACTATTTAACTCACTTAATATAAGACATCTGTAACAGGATCCCACTGTGTTTGTTTTCCCATTTTTCATAATGGCTTTGTGAAATGGCAACTATAATTTTCCATGTGTTCAACAGTGGACTATGTATCTAAAGCTTTTGATAGTGAATTCAATTTCTCCCAATATTTCACTTGCTTTCTTCCCAGAGAGCTCATGAAAAATAATGACTAATATAAGTAAGTGCTATGTAATGAAGACATTGCCCAGGATCGTTCCTTTGAAGGTATTATGGGTTCTGGAGTGGCTCACAAATGCTGCTCAGGGAAAGGTCAGGTGCAGTGGGAGGCCCCGCCATGTGCACATTTGTTCCCTCATCATTGGTAGTCTACATAAATAAAATATGGACTTTGCACAGCGAATTAAAAATACAATGCCATCCTAAGATTATTGATCATCTATCTCCTAAGCTTTCTGGGAAAGAAGGACCAAAAATCATTTACATTCTCCTGAGTCTTAGCCATAAATACTCAGAGGCACCAAGACAGGGAGAGAAGAAGAGATTTCTAATTCCATCAGACTTGCCAATTTCATTTTTATGTGTTAAACAAATACTCATCCCCCCGTCTCTGGGCACACATTCAGAAGGATGACTTGTCAATAGTTTTTGGTGGCTTCAAGGGAGGGTTTCGGATTTATTGGTATAAAGGAAAGCAAGTATAACAAAAGGACACTCACATTAACTACCACTGTGTGCCCTCTGCAGCTTTGCACATGACAGGGACATCAATATCCTGTTAACTCTGCAGAGCAGTTAGTGATGTTGTTAAGAAGTTAAGAGGGGAAAAGCCCAGGCTGGCACTCAGAGCCTACTGGGAAGTCAGCCTGAGGCTGCAGGGTGTCTACAGGAGTGAAGCCTTGCGGGGGCTGGTTGATCCAGTAACTAAATGTCAAGCTAATTTATATTCAGGCCAAGAGATTCCACAGAATAAAGATAAATGAATAAGTGGTATGAGGATACCATTTTTAAAGACCACATTACCCTCAAGTGAATTAAAGTGTCATGGGTGAAATCACCAGTGCCTCTCGAATTCTTCCACCAAATGCCACTGTTTGTAGAAAATAACTGCAAAGCAAACCCTTTGGTGGTAAGTCCAAGGGAAGGTCAGAGATTTGGAAATGCTGAGGAGGCGAGGGGCAGTCTATGAGAGTAGCCAGTAGTGGCAACTACAAAAAGTCTTTGAAGTTCCAAGCTTTATCTTTGCTATTCCTGTGAACTTGGCATTCTACTCCATAAGACACTCTCTTTATTTGAATGTGAAAGTGAAATGTTGTTTGGTTGTACTGCTGGGAGTTGATGTAGCAGGAAGCACCCCTTTTCTCTGAACTCAGACTCAGTTCAAATTGATCCTGGGGTCAGACAGGAGGGCATACTCGGAATTACCATAGGTTTCTCTGGCATGATTCTCCTTTAATAAGCCAGTCTGCACTCCCATGTTAAGTGACAAACCCATAAGTTCTTATCTAAACCACATACCATTGGCAACAGTCCCACACAAGCAATTACATTAAGAGTTACAACTCAAAGATGCAAAATGAAATGGCCACAGTTTTTTTGCTACATACAACAGTCACTATAGAAATGTAAAACTCTAACAAATGGCTCAAAAATAAAGGTTCTACTTTCTACTGAGTTTTATAGCTTTTATCAATCTGTTGTATCATCTATATCACCAAATAAAGGAACCTACTGGATCCAGTACCCATGGGGGTGTATACATCCTAGGGCACAGAAATATTTAAAGTTAGAAGATGGCAAAATGGAGAAATACAATACCTTCTCACAATTTTTGTTGAATTAAAAAATTAAATTATGAAAAATTCCCAAGGAAAAAAAGTGATAAAATACACCACCTGGCTCTCCCCATCCCCATCCCCAATCTAAACAAAGCCGTCTAAAAGTTAAGGGAAGAAAAGTACTCCTCTTAGGTTTTGAAGTAATCCAGCAAGCATCATTATTAACCAGCCTCTTGGCTGAAGTGATGGACCCATGAACAAGCACCATGGCTAGCCCCTCCTACTCCTTTGCTCCTTGGAATTACATAATTACATGGAACAATATTTATGATGTACCAGAAAGGACTGGACCCAATGACCCACATGATCATGGGTGAGCTTCTCCTCTGTTAGGCTGTGAAAGCCCAGGAGCTTTCTTCCAAGGCAAGTAGAGATCATTTATATAGTTGTGCAAAAGGCACTATCTCTGATGTGATGCCAGAGGTGAACATTGAGAAAAGCATATTTTATAGAATGTCCATAACTGGCCAATCAATTAGCAATATGTCAATCAATTAGCAATATGCATCCCTGATGAGAACAGGCTCAACGTTCACTAGTAAGACAGATGATTCTATTAACTTCTCATCCTCAATCTCATCATCTCCTGGATGGGAATGCTAGTGCTCTGACCTCATAAGTTTGGTCAGAGGAATATGTGAGAGACAATAGGCTCAGAAAAAGTGCTTGGCAAATAGCATATTGCAAGAAAACAATAAAACTATTATTATTATTATTATTATTATTATTATTGTTGTTGTTGTTGTTGTTGTTTGCAAAACTATCAGGGACATTATCAAATCAAGATAATGATTGGTTGAAAATGATTATCTTCAGAAATGAATAATGGCTACATTTTTTAGCACCTATCAAATCTTCAGCATTACACTAGTGATATTCATGCCTTTTATTTCTAATCCTTACAATACTATTACAAAAGTATTAAGTGCTCAATTTCAAAATCAAAGAAATTGAGATTAAAATATGTTCAATAATTTGCCTGGGGTCATAGAACTACTTAAAAATTAATATTCAACAAATAAAGTTTTCATGTAAGCAAGGGCTTATCTTGATGTACTTATATTCACCTCTGATTGGGTCCATTGACGTGGGCATTTGTGTGTACATCTGTGCCACACACTCCAAAAGCAACATAGCATATTGAGAACAACATAAGCTATGGAGTCACACAACCATGAATTTAAATACAGAGGTCATGTGACCCTCTCTGCATATCAGTATCCTGAGATATAAAAATCGCTGCATAACTAAGAAACAAACACTTCCTACTACCTTAATCACATCTTCAGAAAGATTAAACCCAAAAGGCTTCCATGTAGTTCTAAAGAACTCCATAGGCATCAACCTAAACTCATTCAGTGCTGTTGTTTCTGAACATCACTTTGCCTCACCTTTGAGGATCTCAATACAAACACAGTAATGGAACAAAGTTCAAGATGAACCTGCTTCATTAAAAAGAACTAAAGAAGCCGGGCATGGTGGCACGTGCCTGTAATCCCAGTAGGAAGTCTGAGATAGGAGAATCACAGGTTTGTGGCCAGTCGCAGCAACTTAAGAGAGGCTCTCCACCACTTAATGAGACCCTGTTTCAATATAAAAAATAAAATAGGACTCGGGATGTAGCTCAGAGGCAGAATGCTCCTGGGTTCAATCCCAGTACCACCAAAAAAAAAAAAAAAAAAAAAACACACAATAAGAATACACAAATGGAGCCAGGCATGGTGGCACATGCTTTTAATCCCAGCATTTGGGAGGCTGAAACTGGAGGATCCGGGTTCGCAGCCAGCCTCAGCTACCTAGTGAGGCACTCCACAACTTAGTGAGACCTTGTTTCAAAATAAAGAATAAAAAATGGGGCTAGGGGTGTAGCTCGGAGGTAGAATGCCCCTGAGTTCAACCCCCAGTACCACAAAAAAAAAAAAAAATACACAACTGGATGCCTCAATACACAGGGCATATTGTTTAGGGATGAAAAAGGTTATATAAACTATACAAATCTGGTCTCAGTATAGGCCGGTGTATAAATCTGGAACTGTGATAGCTTCATGCTTACATGCTTACAAAGAGAAGGGTCTGGAACACTTCTAAACTCCATAACCACCCGTGGGAAGGACCACAAAGAAGACATCCACAGTTACGGTGGCTCAGACCATCAGAGACATCAAAGGAGAAGAGGAATTAGAGCCCAGGCCTTGAATCCAAACAGACCTGAATTCTAATCCTAGCTCTGTCACCTATTATCCATGTAAGTAATGTTATTGTTAGATGGTTTACGATCTTTTCATAAACCCAAAGGAGACCCCCTAGTGCAAGGGGTTCTGATATTTTCAAGAGCCAGCTTAGGAGTGCCTCGTGCTTCCTCCTCACCACCCCCAGCTCTCCTGGCAGCAGCCCAGGGAGCAGGCCAGGCTCCAGGGCACAGCCTGCATCTGCTTCCTGTCACTGGCTAAGTCCTCACTGTCTCCCTCCTCCCCTCTCCTCACACCCTCTGCTCCCCAAATCTCTTTCTCCATGGTCTACAAAATATTTTTCTTTTAGTCTCAGGCAATTACTCTCCTCTCCCTTTTCATGTGTAAGTGAAAAGCACAGCTTGCAACAATAAAAATATTAAAATTAAAGTCTAATTAATTTATAGAGCCGGGCATGGTGGCGCATGCTTGTAATCCCAGCATTCGGGAGGCTGAGACTGGAGGATCCAGTTTCACGGCCAACCTCAGCTACCTAATGAGGCACTCCGCAACTAGTGAGACCTGGTTTCAAAATAAAGAATAAAAAATAGGGCTGGGGGTATAGCTCGAAGATAGAATGCCCCTGAGTTCAATCCCCAGAACTGAAAAAAAAAAAAAAAAAAAAAAAAATTTACAATCCCATAACTGTGTCTAAGCGTTCCTTTCCCTTTCCCCCCACACCCTCTCCAGCATTTGTTATCATTTGTATTCTTGATGATTGCCATTCTAACTGGAGTTAAATGGAATCTTGGTGTAGTTTTGACTTATATTTCCATGAATGCTAAGGATGCTGAAAGACATTTGTTGGCCATTTGTATTTTTTCTTTGATTAGTGTCTATTTGATCACTCTCACTAGTATGGATAGAGAGGACAGGGTGGGGGTAGCAGGGTAGGGTATGGAGGGAAACACACCAAGAGATATTATATGCATATGTGAAAGTATCACTTTGAATTTCACTACAATGTAATTATACATTGTAATTATACAATTACCAATTAATTGTACAATGTAATTATACAATGTACCAATAAAATTCTAAAAAAATATATATTAAGTCTTGGGTGTTTAGAGAAATGGGCTTAATAATAAGCCAGCAATATCAAGAGCCTTGTAGTGTCCAGAGATTTCCTTCATAATTTTTACAAAAACCACATAGTAGGTAAAGCCTGGGCTTTGAAACCAGGCAAACTTGTACTCTATCCCCAGGACTGACTGTTAACCATTAGCATGTTCTCCAAACCTGAGGTACCTTTTTTCTTTACTCTTAAAGTGAGGACATAAGTGAAATAATTCACATAAATCATGTATCACAGTATCTACATCTAAGAAGTTATGTATATTAGTACATTTATTAGAAGGAGCTGTTATAAATATTATCTCTCCCTGCTATCTCTTGCACCTTGCTTTTCTTAGCCCACTAGGTTTCAAGGTAAATTTTTAACAATTTTTTTTCTACTATAGCAGTATGTGGAGCAAAAACAAAAATCTTCTACAGTTTCTTATATGTATTTATAAGAAGTCATCTTTATTGTGGGCTAGCCTTGGAAGTTAGTGGCTGAGAAGTAGTGGGGTGAGTGGATAAATATATTTCAAGTTCAGCTTGACAAACTTTAGATCACAACCTGTTTAGAAGTTTATAAAATGATGAGTTTCAAGTCATCCTTAGAGTCTAGTAGAATAAACTCATCTATTCATTTTAACGGTTCCCTGGGTTCCTACCCAGCTCCATATTACAGCTTTTGAGACAGAATTGGAAGGGTCTGCAGAACACACCTAGGATCAGAAAGAATTGGAGCTAATTATGAAGACATGCAGAAGATATATGAATCTTGGTCTTTAGCTTAGGTGAAGAATGAAGCAAGGAATAGAGTAACCAGATCAAAGACTAAGTAAAATTCAGTGGCATCATGTTGAGATAATGGACAGGTTTTCTCGTATGATGCTTGATATTAGGCACCCAACAAGTCTCCTAAGCAATTAACTTGGAGAGAAAAGGTCTGGAGCAGTTTATCCAGTGGTGGTTGACTGTTCACCAAATGCATCTGAGCTTTCAAAGCATGAATTTATGTTGAGTGTGTGTGTGTGTGTGTGTGTGTGTGTGTGTGTGTGTGTGTGTGTGTTCTGCTGGGGATTGAAACCAGAGCAGTTCTACTAAGATACATCCCCAGGCTCCCCCCTTTTTTTGAGACCGGATCTCACTAAGTTACTTGCCAGGGGTCCTCCTGCCTCAGCCTCCTAAGCACTAGGATTACAGGCATGCACCCAGCTCAAAGCATGAAATTTGAAACTAAAATCTTTCCCCTTTTTCTTCTGGTTCTACTTCCTTCTTTCCTATAGCCTAGAATCTAATGTGTTCTAGTAAGTAGGAAAGACAAAAGGAGAAAAAGAAAAGAAAGAAAGCAAGAAAAAAAGAGGAAGAAGAAAGGTAGAGAAGGAGGGAAAGAAAGAGGGGGATGAAGGGGGAGAAAGGGAGGGAAGAGAAAGAAAATTAAGAAACCATAATTATTAAGGGAAAATATGATAAAAATTTTCATTTTAACTGTCGGGAAAGAAACTAAAAGTTTTCACTAGCAAATGCAAACTATCCTTATTCTCACTTTAAAAAACGAAATGCGTCTTTCTCTTATGTGAATATGTCTTGGAATAAAATCTCCTTATTCCTCACATATAAAAGTGAATGTTGCTCTCATTTGAATGTGTCTTTGAGTAAAATCATGACGGAGGCTTCATTGTGACTTCTGGTAGCACTTCTTTATTTTGCTACCTTCTTACCGATTTGCTATGTATGAAATAAGATAGATTCTATATAAAATGTACTCCTACATCCCCCAATAGACTGTCATATTAATAAATTATGATATGGATCCTTGACTGGGTATATTAGTCTTGAGTATCTAAACATGTGTGCATTTTCCTTCATGAGCCAGTGATTCTAAAAACTCAACTATAGGCAAGTTTTAATCATTGATGTCAAGGTAAATGTGATTAAATGCAGTGGAACATTTGTAGAGCTAAGTTAATAATAAAATACTTAAGTTTGGGAACTTGTTGACTTACATGCCTTTAATCTGAGTCAGACTTCCCTCGATACTGGTGTGATAGAAAAAGAATTTGCTCCCTCCCATCTATCCCATATCAGACAATATTTATTACTGCCCTTTTCCATTTTTACTCCTTTTGTCATTCTAAGGTAATCAGAAGGAATTCTTTATTTTGCTCTTTCGAGCAAATTTCAGAAACCAAAAAAAAAAAAAAAATGATGGGAGCTCAGCCCTTAATATCATGTTTTTTTTTTTTTTTTCCTTCTGTGGTTATATAAACTCAACCCTGATTTGTCTGATTTGTTTCCTAACATTGCACTCTTTCCTCTCTTCACCATGTATTCAGTTGGCACATGTTTATTGGCATACTGGAGCCACAGAGTGAACAAGGCAGACACAGTCCCATATTATTGCAAGTTGCAGGAGTAGCCCTAGATGCAGATGAAGTTTGATAGGCTGCTGACACAACGCCTTTCAGACCTGCCTTCTCCGATTTCTCTCTTCAGTTCCAAGATGACTGCCAGCAGCTCCTGAAGAGACCTCCTTACTCATTCACTTCCAGTCAGAAAAAGGCCCATTCCCCCATAGCTCAAAACAAGGACCTGGAACAGAGTCTTACCCATCTCTATCGGTCTCGCTTGGGTTATATACCGACTCTTCATCAATCAAAGTGATCAGGGACATGGGATGTATGATATAGAGTGAAGCTACTCAGAGCTCACCCTTGCAACCAGTCAGAGCCCACTCCATATGGCTGAGAGCTCAGGCACTTCTAGGAAGGAGAAGAGGGCATGAAATTGATGCTGGCAGGAAGGAGACATGTCCACTAACGTCCCTGTCCTTCCAGAGCTAATTGCCTCTAAAGAGTTGGCAGGATGGTGGGAACTCGCCAACTCGGTGCATACGTGAATCATTTCTGATGCCCTGGTAATCTTCCATGGCAACAGGATGGAGGCAGGCCGCATGTTCTGCTAAAAACCACCACTGAGCAGCCACCATATGCTCAGAGCTGCTGGCCTCAGGCAGTGATTTAGAGGTGAAACCTTTCGTGTCCAATTAGCCTACACTTTGATTCATGCCATGCCTAAGAATTCATCTTTATTTATAAAGTTCAGAGTTTCAGATAAATTCAACAAGAGCTGCTAAAAGTTAAAGTGTTTGCAAGGATGTTCGTTTCCTCAATTAATCATGATTTAATTTTCCCCGTGTAGAGCTGGATTAAAGAAAATTGCAAATAGCTCCATCCAAACTTGATGTTAGTGGAAATACTCTTCCTCTACCTTGTTTTCCACCTTGAATGCTGGATTGAGTCCTAACCTCACATTTCATACCTCATCATCAATCTAATGCTCTGAGTCAGAGGTTCTCATTCTTGGCCACACAAGGCAGTCACTTAGGGAGCTTTAGAAAATGTCAGTGCCTAGGTCTCAACAGATTCTGCTGTAATGGGTCCAAGGTGCAGCCAAGGTTACTAAGCAGAGCCTTGTTAGAGATGAAGGTGGGTCTCCTAGGAAACGTACCCAGTTTGATTTAAATGCTGTTGCCAATCAGTTAGGAAATAGTTAACACTGGCCTAAAGCTAAATCAAATTCATAAATAGGGACAAAAATTCTCCACAACAACAGGCCTCCTATCTATGCAAGCTTTGGATCTCACCATAGACACATCTCCACTTAGACCATCTTCTCCATCAACTCTTACTGCAGTAAGCTTCCAAGCTACGAGACACACAAGCTCCTAGGCCACCATCTGTCACTCCTCCTCCTCCACTGCCCTCCAGCCACATCAACCTTTCTTTCTGCCCACATCTTTCCCATCTCAGAGCTACTATATGCATTGTCCCCTCTGCCCAGAATGTTCTGTATACACACACCTGACCCCTTCCCACTGAACACACAAATGTCCTCTGCCTTGCTCACTCTGCCTGATGCTCAGGGCTCAGTTTCACTGTCACTTCCTCAAAGAGGTTGTCCCTGAACCTGATCAAAAGTGAACCTTATACTTTCTCCACACCCTATTTTGAATTTTCCTAGTGAGGTATTATTTGTACAATATGTGGCTCCCCCTTCAAACTATAAGCCCCCTAAAGACAAAGGTAATTCTGTTTTGTTTGTCCATGTATGACCCCACACCCAGCCTTACTCCAGCCTATAGCAGATGCTCAGTAAATAATTATCCAGTGTACATGAAAGAAGTGTGTTCTATTCATTACTTACACTGAGGGACACTATAAGAAATGGTTTATGAAGTACTTAGCCGTATTTAGTCAAGGTGATATCTATTATATTATATAACTGTTCTCTTTACAAAAATTCTTAGAAAAGAGCTTTTCATGGTCTCAGTTCTAGGAATAGTTTAATTTTTCTTTAGAATCTAGTTGCTTTTTGCTATCATATTTCATAAATCGTGAGATTTTGATTCCATAATGATTCTATAAATCATTTACCAATTAGGCTTCTCTCTTTGCTTTGACTGATTAAGAAGCTCAGAGCCAAACTTGGGGACCTCGCCCACCCCACCTCGTCAGTGCCAGAACAGGCTGTCATGGTGGGCACTTCATAGTTTCATCTACTCAACCCTGCCTTGTTTACCCTCTGTTCTTTATTGCTTGTACTAATATTTTTTAAAAGCCACCTTATATACTCTCTGGAACTGAGACAAAGTAAAGAAATTAAACAATGAGAAATCAAACTTCTTCTAGGAAAAGAGAAAGAAAATCTATGTGCGGGGTTGTGTTTGAGGTAATTAAATAAATAACACCTCTTTCCCATGGTTGAAAGAAAAAAGAATCAAACAGAAAAAATCAGAGTAAGCCTGGGCACATGGGTGGTAGTGGGCTTCCTGATCTGTCATGAACAGCATTGGGAAACAAAGGCCTACATCTAATGGGAGGAGTGGAGGAGAGGGCTCGCTACCTCTAAACTTCAGCAAGCTCTCTGCAGACAAAGAGAAAGGGGTTGAGCAATGTGCACCCGGTTGCTGCCCCACTGACCAATAGATCATCTTTTCTACTGTCTTGGGGACAGGTGATACCCTTGACATGGGAGCATTAAGTCAGGAGAAAGGCTGTCCTCTCTTCCCAAACATCATTGATTTCATAACACTTATTTCAGCTAGAAAATATTTTACAACATAAAGTCACCGTGTTCATTTCCTATTGCCACTGTGACAAATGACCACATATTTATTATCTCCTCATTCCGAAGGTCAGAAGCCCAAAATGTGTCTCACTAGGCTAAAATCAAGCTGCCTGCAGAAAGTATCCCTGGGGAGGATCCATACCTGGCCTTTGCCAGTCTCCCGAGGCTGCCTGCTTTCCTTGGCTAGTGGCCCCTTCATATATCTCAACCTCTGCTTCTGTTCTGATATCCCTTCTCTGACTCTGACTCTCCTGCCTCCCTCCTCCCCTTATATGGAGCCTACCAGGTAAACCAGGATAATTTCCCCCACTCAAAATTCTTCATCACACCAACAAAGTTCCATTTGCTCTATATAAGGTTCGGGAATTAGGACATACACATCCTTGGGGACCGTTATCCTACCTACCACAAGGACATTAAATAATTAGATATCTGTGGTATGAATTTAGGATGTTTTTAAAATCATATCAAAGAACCATCACCACTATACAATGCCATCCATTCAAATCAGTTCATGAATTCAAACAGTTCAACACAAAGACATGATATAAAATAATTTCCACTCTGGAAAAGTAGCCCAAGGATATTTCCAAATGCTGATTTCAACCAAAAAAAAAAAAATCACCTTCCTAATCAGTAGCCTTCTAGAGCTCACTGTGATAAAAGTGTGATTATTCCTACGGCCTGGAAGTCTCCACCCCTTCTGTTGTCCCTCAAACCCTCCCACTCCTACCCATCTCCTAACCTCCTCCCTTGACCCCTCCACACCCACCCAAAAATGCAGCAGCAGCAGAACAGAGACATGAAGATGGGGTAAGAAACATCTCTTAAGAACGGGAACATGAAGATGAGATAATATTTAACAGAGAAATTAGGAAATTATCCATAACTTTTTTTTTTTTTTTTCTGTACTGGGGATGGAACTCAGGGGCATTCTACCTTTGAGCTATACCCCCAGTCCTATTTTTTTTATATTCTTTATTTTGAAACAACTAAGGGTCTCACTAAGTTGCAGAGTGCCTCACTAAGTAGCTGAGGCTGGCCGCGAACCAGGATCCTCCAGACTCAGCCTCCCAAATGCTCGATTACAAGCGTGCGCCACCACACCCAGCTCATAACTTTTTAAGAAAGGATTTGGCATCATTTTTAGACAATTTTCCAGCTTTCCTATTAGCTTCAGATTTTTAAAAATATATTAATTGTATATTCCTCTTGCTTTCCTTACTTTTTTTTTTAACAAACTCTAAAAGGTCAAGGCCTCTATCTTTCTCAAGGTGAATGTCATTCAGAGTCCAGGGTCATGTCATACAAAGGGTCACTCAATAGACACGTTTGTTATTAATTCAGAGTGCCAGGCTGTCATTTGCCTCTTCATAATTCACCCATCTACTACAAGTACACTTTTCTGAATATTTCAATAGCATGTAGGTTTAGATAATATCTTAAGTCATTTCTTCAGTGTTCTCCTTTATCCTTTTATTTTCTTGTATTCTTTCTTGCCATCCTCTGCATTCCTCCAGCCAGTTCTATTTTTAGGCAGGTCAGCACTTATTGATTTGTAAGGCTACTCCTTTCTTACTTTTTCTGAACTCATATGCAGGAAACAAATAGCTACAAATGCCATAGCTCATGGTGTGCCAGGAGAACTGATTCAGGACCATGGTCTAAAACAGAAAACTCTGCTGACAGTTGAAATGTCAACCAATGTGATAGTTTTTAAAAAATGTTTGAAACTGGGCCTGGTGATGCATGCCTGTAATCCCAGAACTAGGAAGGCTGAGATAGGAGGATTGCAGGTTTGAGGCAAGACCCAACAACTTAGTGAGACACTGTTTCAAAATAAAAATGAAATTGGGCTTGGGGTATAGCTCAGGGGTAGAATGCCTGTGGGTTCAAGTCACACATAGACACAAAAACAGATTGACTTTGTCTCAGGATGTAGGGATAATGGTCACTTAAGTCTGGAACATAATTAGCAGGTGTGCTCTTCTGTTTTTCTCTCTGCTTCTTGGCTGGGGAAAGATTTGGGGGCACAGTCGCTGTGGCCCTAGCACTATCCCTGCGGTGCAACAGGCATCACAGTGATTGTAGTGACTGAGGGCAGAGCCTTGCAGGGTTCAGGGGTCAAGGGCTTGAGCCGTTCCCCCTCCCCCACCCCAAGCCCTAAACTTGACAACTTCAATGGCGGCCTTATGTCCCACAAGACAGGACAGAGCAGCCTGGCTACCCAGTGCTGGGAACTGGCCCAACGCTCCATCACTGTCTGTCTTGGAGTGTGCCCAAGCCATAGCTCAATGGCCTTCCTTGTTTTCTAGAATTGACCAGTTTTACTTGAACAACTGTGTCTCCAGCCTCCACACCAGAAAGTGTCACCAGTCCTGGCCACTGTCACTGTGGTCCCTGAGCGCGGGAACATAGCAAGGCTCCACGCCACCCTCACACCCCCAGACACTCCTGAGATCCCACTGGAGCTCCTCCAGTTAGCTGTGCTCCCTCTGGAGGGGGCTGCAAGGGGCCATCAGGCTGTCAGTTCATTCAATATCTACCCATTGATTGAATGTCCATCACTCCCAAGGTACTACGCTGTGCCCTGGAGGTTTGTGTTTGCCTGTACACAGTCCACTCAGTCATGAGCCATTTATACAGTGGCTTGGTGTGTGGGAATCAGAAAACAGGTCAGATTTTAATAAGGGAGAAGGGGAAGAGAAGTCACCAATTACCGAGGCCAGAGTGGACAAAACAGGGTGAGGGGAACTCTTCCAGAGAAGATAAACTCCTTGACATCACCAGCTGCCCCCACAGCCACGTCCACTCAACCCTCATGATGGACAGATAGACACACAGTCCTCAAGGCAGACAGATGGACACACAGCCTTCATGGTGGACAGATAGACAAAAAGCCAAGTAGATATTGCCATGGGTCCAGAAGCACACTTTTGTTTTGTTTTGTTTTGTTTTGTTTTATGGTACTAGAGGTTGAACCCAGGAACATTCTATTTCCAAGCTACACCTACAACACTCTTTCTTTGGAACAGAGTCTCACCAAGTTGCTGAGGGCCTCACTAAGTTGCTGAGGCTAGCCTCGAACCTGCAATCTAAGTACTGAGATTACAGGCATGTACTACTGCGCCCAACTCAGAAGCACATTTTTTTAAAATCAGGTCACAGGACTTGAGAAAGATCCTCAGAAGTTCCCATGTAAAAGAAATTGTGTTGGGTTTTTATGGGCCTCCAAGCTGCCAGGGTACAGTCCACTGAAATATTGAAATAGCCCACTGAGCACAACGGTCTGTTCTGCAGCTTCCTTTGCCCTCGTGGCTTCCTCCCTCCCTCTCCTCCTGCTCTGAGTCTGAGACCAACATGCCCTGAGGATGCCCCAAGAGAGCGAGACATTCCAAGCCCCAAGATCACTTGTTTATACTTACATCCCTTTCATCTCATTTTGGCCAAAGTCCCTTCTATGCCTCAAATCCCCACGGGAGAAATCAGCCGCCCTCTGGGGAGGCGCCCCCGCCCCAGCAGACCCCTGCAGCTCTTCACAGGCCTCAGATCAGGGTGACGTCCCCACTGCTTTAAGTTCTGAAGACCAGTGAGGGGGCAAGTAAGACCGAGTCCTCCACTGCGTCCAGACCTAGTGTCCATTCTGCACTTCCCCTGTGGACCATCCTTCCTGCTCTTGTGTGTATCTGTAAACCATCTGAGGGGATGGAGGAGGCCATAGTTGAGGAAAGATGAGAGCCTTGTCAATGGAATGTGGTTCCCAGGCTAGCAGCAAGGGCACAGATCTGCAAATGATAGGAACCCCCACCGCCTCCCATTCCACCTCCTTACCTTACGCCACCCAACACACCACAGCTTGCTCCTAGCTCAAATGCACCTTTGGGGGTTACTAGAGATGGAACCCAGTGACATTCTGCTTCCAAGCTATACTCCAGCCCTTTTTATTTTTTATTTTGAAGCAAGGTCTTGCTAAGTTGCTGAGGCTGGCCTCAAAGCCGTGATCTTCCCATTTGAGCCTCCCCAGTACTGGAATTATAGGTGTGCACTACCCCATCTGGCTCAAATGCACCTTTTGATGGCAGAAAGGGATGAAAAGATATCCGGGCCTGCTCTGGCCTGTTTCACACTCAACCAAAGGGCCACCACTCCAAGCGCTAACTTACCTACCTCTGCTTTGGAGCCACATCTCTTGGGCTCTGAAGTGGCTCTTGCCTTGACCTCACCAAGAAAGCTTCCGCCACCATGAGTGGCAGGATGCTCTGTATCTTAGGTGGCCAAGGCCTCTGCACCTCTTCCCACTTTGATTTTTCATTGATCCACTTCATGCTTCTATAGCTCACACCCTGAATCACTTACTCCCTGCGCTATACACCAACTGGCAACTCACATCAGTTATTGCCTAAAAACTCTATAACTAAAAATATTCTTATATTTATTACCCGTTTGTTGAATCACAAAGCAGGTCCAATACTCTGCTAGACATTAGTCCTCTAGGTAAGAGTTTCTGGATGAGACCACACAGTCCTACCATAGTCCTACCATATAGCCTTCATTAGAAATCAGTGATTGGAGCCAGGTGTGGTGGCATATGCCTCTAACCCCAGTACTTGGGAGGCTGAGACAGGAGGCTCACCGGTTTGAGGACAGCCTCAGCAACATACCAAGACTTTTAGCAACTTAGCAAGACCCTGTTTTCAAAACAAAATATAAAAAGGGCTGGGGTGTATCTTAGAGATAAAATACCCCTGGGTTCAATCCCCAGTGACACACACATACACACACACACACACACACACACACACACACACACACACAGAGAAATTGGTGATTGGAGGGGAGTGAAACAAGCTTTGCACGTAGAGGTGACTGAGCTACAGTGAAGGTACCAGGTATGCTCCTGTCACCTTCCTGACGATGCCAACATTCACTCTTCTGTAACATCTTTCACCTAATCTTGACCAGTTTCTTCTTGGAGGACAGGGTTCAGTGATATATGAACCCACTCAGAAAAGAACAAGAGTCTATTGTTCTCTCTCCACCCAGTTCCTAACATCCCTGAGAGCTCTTCAGCCACAGCCAGCTCCAATAAGTTTAACAATTCTCCAACATTGGTTCAGTCAATTCTCACTGCTGTGATCCAAAAACAACTGGCCACATAACTTTAGAGGAAGGGAGATTTATTTGCTCACAGTTCTGGAGATTTCAGAGGTTCAGTCCATATCAGGCTAGGTCTGTGGAACTCAGAGAATAGCAGTGGGAAGCAGAGAGAGAGAGGAAGTCTATAAGACTCTGCTCTGGCATCATGGAGGTCAGAAGCTAAGAGAGCAAGCAAGGGAATTCAAAGACCCAAGCATAGTCCCTACAGCCTCACCCCCAGGGACCCATCTCCTCCAGCCACACCCTGCCTGCCCAGGTACCACCCACTAAATCCATTACAATGGATTTTTCCACTGAGGAGATTACAATTCTCATGACTTCATCATATCAACTCTGAACATTAATACATGAGCTCTTCAGGGGACATTCTGTACCTAATCATAACAGGGATTCCCCCAAATGAAGGGAAATAGGTTGAGACTCAGGGACATATGAATGCCACATGTCAGAGAGCTCTCTAGGTGACCAGGTCAGTTCAGGGCAATCATGGATTTATAACAAAAGCTGTGAGTCAGGCGCAGACATCTTAGATATAAAGCTTGGACGAGCTCTTCATAGCAGGCCCTGAATACCACACTTCACAAGGACAGGATAGAGCAGATGGTCCTGCCCCCTTGCGCATGCAAAGCCCTGACCCCTCGTCCACATGGTTCAATTTTTGCCTCTGACCAACGAACCAAGCCCCATGGAGCATCATTTGATCTCTAACTCCTTTTTCTACCCTTTAGTCTTTGACCTGGTCTAGCAGAGCTTGCTGTCCCCATCACCCATGTTGGCCTTGGCAATGCACCTAACACTGTGTAGGCTCCAAGAGAGAGACATGGAGTTAGTATAATAAGAGTAATACAAATGACCCCTTGACCAGGGGCAGAAAATGCCTGTATAATAAATGTGTCAGAGATATAAGAAGGGGCATTAAATCATTCAAGTGCATCATCTTTCCCTTCTCCCCATGCTCCCCTCTTTCTGCTGAGGAGAAAAAGTGCCCATGGCCACTCAGCCCCCGTCTCTCCCAACACCCAAAAGGAAAGAATGAGAGTGCCAGGCAAGCCTGTGGCTTTCCTGTGCTGCCAGAAGGAAGATGAGAACATTTACAGTGAGCTGGTGAGGACTAGAGGGTAGAGACGAAGCTTTGAGGCTGGGGCAGACCATGAAAAATACAGAGAACAGGAAAGATCAGAATGGTCTACAAGCACTTTTGGCTGTTGCTACTATGTCATTCTGAATGTGAAATCACCCTGAGACTGTACCACATGGTCTCCCATTAATATTGGAGTTACATTTATTAAATCTGTTTAATTGCACGATCATAACCTGACAGAAAAACATCAGGGAAACCAAAAATATCAATTCAAAGCCTCATCTTACTAATCTATCAACTCAACTGACCCCCAGTGCCAAACCTTGCACATGGCATCTTCCTGGCTTCTAGTGACAATGCACATCATGGGCTCTGATGGGAGACAACCTTCAATGTGCCCCCACTGGCTCTGTGTCTCTCCTGAATACATATACACACACATACCCCTGTGATCATAATTATGGATATTAAGGAGTGAAGAATAAGGTTACTTTATTTTTACCTGAAAAAAAAATTCTTATCTATTACCTGAAAAGAACCTCTATTCTGGTTGAAGATATTAGATGAAGATAAATTAAATAAAGAAAAAACCCACAAAGACATGAAATTTCAGGACTCTGAATAACAACAAGACAGATGAGTAAATATAATCTTAGGATAACAACCATGCACAAAAGTAGAAAAGAGAAAAATCACTGAATGTTCTCCAAATTACCTTGTAACACTTGGGGAAAGAAGTTATTAAGAGCAGAAAGAAACACACACTCTAAATATTCACTTGGCTAGTTTATCTCACTATGCCTAGACTTTGTCAATAAAGGGCTATATTTGGAATCAATTTACTACTGTTGTCTTTCCAGCTCATATACTTCTTTCGGTTTGCAACTAATACATTTTGCTAGATTCCAGCATTCTCAAATGCACAATATTTCCTTGGGTACCTCTAAAAAGCAAGTATAGGTAGAGCATTAGTGGTTCATCATAATTCTCTGAAAAAGATGGGTTGGTCTGCCACGCACAGTTTATAAGCCTCCACTGCAGCAGACCTATTCATCACATGTTCTCCTCGTAAAAACACAAGCATGGTCCTACAGCCTAGAATAAATCTGCACGGGCCTAATACAAAAGCTTCAGGGAGTGAAGCTCTGAGAAATAGCAGAATTTAAGTGATAAGAGGTAACTTCGATGACACTTGACCCAATCTATAAATAACAATGATAGTAGCAGCATAATAGCCACAATTCTTAAACACCCAAATATTTTTTCTGATTGTTTTACATATTTGCAGTAACAAAGCACGAAAACATAAAGAGTTTTCTACATATTGCAAATATGCAACATAGAATACAACGTAGAATAGTTTCCTTTCTATCTAGACATTATATCCTCAATATTTTACCACATTTCTCATTCTTTAAAAGGTTCCATTGTGAGGGTGCTCTGTAACTGCTGAAAACCCATCCTTGATTACTGAGTATTAGGTTGCTTCCAACTGCTAGCTTTTAAAAATGCATTGGTGATGAATATTCTTACTTGTAACATTATTGTGTCCTTGTATGATTATCCCTTGTAATACATTGCAGAAAGGATGGCTGAGTTAAGGGTGAAAAAAATGTCCTGTTTAGGCTCTTAATTTCTATAACCAAATGGTTTTTCAGAAAACTTGAGGAAATTCATATTTCCTCCAACAGTACACAAGTGCCTTATCTTCATGCACTCATCATCACTAAACAACTGACCACCACAATGTAGAAGAAGGAAGGTTTATGTGCTCACAGTTCTGGCGATTTTAGGAGTTCCATACATGTCAAACCTGGTTGCACTGGTGGAGCTCCTGGCATGGTGACAGGAAACAGAGAGAGGGCGAGGGCTCCGCTCTCATATCACAGAGGCAAGAAGCAAGAAGAGAACTAGTCAGCAAGCAAGCAAGCAAGGGGATTCAAAAACACAAGCAGCCCCCAAGGTCACAAGCCCAGAGACCCACCTTCTCCATCCACACCCCACCTGCTCTAGGTTACCACCCACTAAATCCATTACAGTGGACTTACCACTGATGAGATTATGACTCCATGATCAACTCTAAACATCAATCCATGAGCTTTTTCAGGGAACATCCTATATCAAACCCTAACAATATCTTTGTTCAATTGGTAACTCTTTTCTCTAACATTCATTGACTCTTTTCATTTTTTTTGTAAAATGTCTATATTCTTTCCTTATTTTCTTTTGAGGTAGTTATTGTTGATTAGAAAGTATGTTTAGGTATTGAAAATAATAACTTTCTTTGACCTTCATATATTGTGACCATTTTTTGTAGAACATATACCTTTATTTTTTGAAAGTCAGATATACCAATATTTTTCTTTATGGATTTCTTCCTTTGCTTCTGTTTTTCAACATCCTCTTTTATTTCCAAATAGTAACCAGTTATCTAAATACTATATATTGGATACTTCTTCTTTTTCCACTAATTTGAAATGCCACTTATCAAATACTAAAATGTTACCCATGTAGCCTAGTCACCATCTGTTTCATTAATTCTTATGCTGGAGCAATACTGCTTTAAGCAGTATCATTATATAATATATAGTAACATATATATTATATCATATAATGTATATTAGCATATATTATTCTTATAACATATGATATGTATCATTTTTATACATATCATATCTTATAACATGCATCATTCTTATTTTAGGTATCCTCATCAATTTAATTTTTCATATAACCACTATCATCACTTTTTCATGTTCTCAATTCAAAAATCTGATTGACATTACTTTAAACTTATTAAATTGGGGAGGTCTGACATCTTTCCAATAGAGCTTCTCAAACCAGAACATGAGCTATTTCAACATTTCTTTTGTGTATCTCAGCAAAATGTGATGCTTGTTTCCCCATAAAGGTTTTACACATTCCAGAACACTTTGTAGTTTTTGCTGTTATTGTGAGAAGGATATTTTCCACCATATTTTCCAGATAGTTATAGCCAGTACCTGATAGAGTTTTTTATGAGCCTAATAATTCTTTGAAAAGGCTACACAGGAATGCACTGTTCTGCTTTATCGACACCTGGGTGTTTGGATTTCTTGGTGACCGTTTCTGGACAAGGAGAGGAGAGTGCTGCTCTCCAGGGGCTGTCTTGTCCTTGTATTATATGGCAGACATGATAAGAAGAAGTGCTGTGTACCTTATACCCTTTAAGTTTTTCCCCATACGTTATCTCATGTGATAACTCATACACGCTCTCTAAAGTGGACAAGATATCTACAATATCATTTACTGTGATTCTCATCTTAAAGACGAGGGAACCAAGATGCAGGTCTGAATGACTTACCTGGAGAATTTAATAGAAATGCAGCCTTCAGAGCCCCATCCAGACCTATTTCCTCAGAATCTTAAGGGAGAGTGTAAAACCAGGAATCTGTGTTTTTAACTAGCGCCCCCTGGTGACTGCTACAAAATACTTACATCACTGAATCAAAGTCAAGGCTAACATGGAAAGTTTCTGCCTCTAAATCAGGTATTTTCTCCACTGTATCTCAATGACAATTACTGTGAGTTTCTGGCAATGTATGAATTTGATTAAAGGAGCTAGTATAAGTTTCTAAGTAATCTATATATATAGGAGATCTTATGAAAAGCACACTCTAGTTTGTGGGCCACCACCCCCATGTCTTACTTAGAAAACTCTCCTGTCCTCTGTGGCTAACGTCAAGCTGGCCTGGCTACTATCGAATCAGGACAAGAAGCAGTGGTCCTGCTCCTCTGGCTGGGAGCCTGGCAGCCGCATACCTAGTGTAGCTGACGAGAAGAGCAGAGGACCACCACAGCACAGATGCCCCAGCCGAGCCACCATCATTGACGTGGTGTCACCTCACAGCAGGTGGGCCAGCTCTAGTGTAGGACATCTAGCTGGTGACCTCATCCTGCCATTTAGTGTTCAGAAAAGCTCAGGGTGACCTTTTGGGAGATGCAAAGACTTAACTAGAGGAAACAGATGCCTCAAGGAAAATCTTCAATTTGGTTGAAGTTTGGGGGTTTTTTGGTTTGGGTGTTTTAGGTTTTTTGTTTTGTTGACTTTTGTTGGTGGTGGTGGTGTTGGTGGTGGTGGTGGTAGTGGTGGTGTGTGAGTGTGTGTGTGTGTGTGTGTGTGTGTTTCTGGGGATTGAACTCAGGGATTTTACCTCCAAGCTATACCCTAGCCCTTTTTATTTTTCATTTTGAAACAGGGTCTCACTGGGTTGTTGAGAGTCTTGCTACATTGTTGAGTCTGTTCTTAAACCTGTGATCCTCCTATCTCAGCCTCCCAAGTACTGGGATTACAGGCATGTGCCATCACACCCAGCTTAGTTTGGTTGAAGTTTAACACGCATTTCAGCTCAACTGATATTTATGTAGCTGCATGCCCAGCCTACGCTAGACCTTGGGATGTAAGAATAAATAACATGCTGCCTCTTTATAGCCCAATGGGAAAGTAAGCACAGAAATAGGTGTAAGAATCTTGGAGAACATCGAGGAGGGATTATGGAGGTAAATTTCCCAGGCTGACAAGTAGAGGGAAAGTATTCCAGAATTTCCAAAGAGAACAGTTTAAGCAAAGATGTCCTAGGTACAATAGATTGCAAGAAGTTTGGATTACAGGAAGGTAAAAAACAAAAGAGAACTGGAAAGATAAGCCAGGTGCCAGATTACAAGGACCTCGGATGCTCTTAGAAGGTGTTTAGTTTTGCATTGCCTCTGGTGGCTCAGGGGAGAAAGAAGTCCAGAAGATTAGGAGCTTTTTCCAACCGATAATAATGGTAAAGAGGAGGCAGACTGTAAAGATCCTTGGCAGGTAGAACTGGCAGGATGTAGAAAGCAAATGAATGCCATGGAAGGAAGGGTGGGGCCAAGCGAGACTGAAGTTTCTGGATGTGGAAGTCTTGCCGTTGTGACTCTTTCTTTGATCTGGCCTCATCTCCAGTCAGTTGCAAGAGTACAGAACTGAGAAAATTCCTCTTCCCACTCCTCTTCCTCGTTCTGCCCCCCTTTTCTTCTATCACTGAATAACTACTGATAAGGGCAGACCTTCCCTGAACACCCACTCACACCCAGAATGTGGGTGACCTCTTTCCAGGAAACTCTGCTCTCAGAAGTATTGTGAATTCAGAAGCCATTCTCTCAGTGATAGCACCTTACACTTGTGTAAGCCTTAGTGTGCAAAATTTTCACATTCAGGATCTCTTTTGTTCCTCAAACAAACCTCAACTGGTCAATAAAAAGACTAAGGCTTAGGGAAGGTGCGGATTGCTCAAGGTCCCACAGTTTGTTCACAGTGAGTCTAGGACTCCCATCTGTTCTTCTTCTTTAACATCCAGGAAAGTTAGAAAATGGTACAACTGAGCCGGGCGTGGTGGCGCACGCTTGTAATCCCAGCATTCGGGAGGCTGAGACCAGAGGATCCGGGTTCGTGGCCAGCCTCAGCTACCTAGTAAGGTACTTTGCAACTTAGTGAGACTTGGTTTCAAAATAAAGAATAAAAAAAAAAAAATAGGACTGGGGTGTAGCTCGGAGGTAGAATGCCCCTGAGTTCAATCCCCAGTACCGCAAAAAAAAAAAAAAAAAAAAAAAAAAAAAAAAAAAAAAAAAAAAAATGGTACAACTGTAAGCCAAATTGCTGGTCACAATAGACATACCTAAAAGGGAAAAGAAAGACAACCAGGAGAAGATGCATGGCCGATATCTGTTGCCCTGTTCAAATGGGACTCCCCTTAAGAAAAGGAAGCGCCAGGTATGGTAGTGCACACTTGTAATCCCAGCATTTGGGAGGCTGAGACTGGAGGATACGGCCAGCCTCAGCTATCTAGTGAGGCACTCCACAACTTAGTGAGACCCTGTTTAAAAATAAAGAATAAAATATAGGGCTGGGGGTATAGCTCAAAGGTAGGATGCCCCTGAGTTCAATCTCCAGTACCGCAAAAAAACAGAAAGAAAAAAAGGAAGCCCTTAGCTCAGAATCCTAGTGGATTCTCATGAAGCCTATTTGGTTTTCTCCCTCTGTCTTCATTCTATGGAAACAGAACCTCATGCCAGCACAGTAAATAAGAGACTTCCTTGAGCAACCTTTAGTTCACACAGGCATGTAGCCTGCTGCTCAGGTAACAAGAGAAACCCTTACAAGACAGGAACAGAGCTGGCTAGGCCACGCTGGTTTTGATGGGTGAGAAGTGGTTCAAGCAGGTTTCAGAGGAGTGCATGTGTGGGTAGGATGAATTCAACATGTTCAGGAAAATGCAGTGTTTGTTTCTAGCTTCATACTAACCGCTTTCTGGCTTATTTTGATTTGGAGGGAATTCCATTCCTGGTGCTTCAAAGCCTGTCCCATAACAAACGTATGCACATTTTGTGAGGCTTAGAGCAGGTGGCACACATGCCCAAGCAGCCTCTCTGAGTGGACACAAGAGTGAGATGGGTCACTGTCCCAGAAATGGCCAGTAAATATATGAAAAAATGTTCAATATCATTAGTAATCAGGATCTTTCAGAACACAAGAAGGGAAGGAAAGCAGGGAGGAGGGTGAGTCCAGGTGGGAAAGGAGCAGTGGACACTGCAGAAAGTCTCCAGCCAGCAGGAGTGCTCATTTACATTCCCCAGTTCTTACAGCCCCCCAGAGACCCCCTGTTGTGATGATCACCCCTGCCTTTTGAACAGCTTTTATGCTCCTTTGGAGCAAACACAATTCATTCACTTGCAGGGGGACTCACAGACCCACTGATCGCTTGTCTAATGTCTCACCAAACATGTAGCAAAGCACTGACTTGAATTCAGACATTAAGAAAAAATAACCTGAAAGTTGGATATAAAGGCACAAGTGTACAAGATGTCCTTCCAACGTCAGGCTGGGCAGTGTTTAACACATTCCCCACCTCCTAAGACTAAGTCATTGTCTAAGGGAAGGTAACTTCGGTTCATTCTGCTATTAACTAAAAGCTTGGGCTTTGTGAGGTTACATGTTAACCTATATATCTCATTGGGAAAAGGTGCTATTTAGTAGAAAAGAAAACATCACAGGTTATTCTTTCTATAACCAGTTTCCTGTTGAACCTAGCCATATTATTCCAATACTGCTTTTTATGTACCCACAAATACCTAGTTTCTCAAAATGCTCTTTGGACAAGATCTTCCATCTTACTGGTTCACTCGTTAATGAGTTAATAAATCTTTGACAGATGCTCATTTTGAATTGGCATGATGTTTTTAACTTTCCCAAAATTCTATGTCTTTATCAGAAAGTTAATGTTTTTTCCTCCAAACCAGCACTTTTGCGATACTACATACACCACACAGTCAGGTAGGCCTGCTCCTACTCTCCAAACAGGGTACACTAGACATACATGATGCGATAGCTGGCTATGGGCTAGAAACTAAGGGGCACTGGGAGGCTCCCTCAACTGACCTGACATTTCCACCATTTAAGTTCCCTTCAGATTCATCAGATCTTCACCATATTGACTTCAACTAACTCTGAGGGAATCTCTTGCAGCCAAGACAGCCCCCACCTAACGAGGATGAGGCTTTGAACTAGGTTCCTAGTGCTGTTGACAGGCTGGACTGATGGTTGGAAGTTGCCTTACAGGGCTTAACCAACACATCCTCAACCAATTTGCAAATGACACACAGTTATGCAAGATGACTGAAATGCTTAGGGAAGGTCCTGCCTAGAATATTTTCTCTCTGGGTAAAGCTAAGTGATCCTCAAGAGAGCAAAGTCCTAACTTAGACTTCATTAGGACCTCATACTGCCATGCAAAATTAACCACTCCAGTTCACTCAAGGAAGAAACATGAGAAAGCAAAGAGTTTAATGGCTTTGAGCAAGAAGGCCTTCCGTTTTACATCCTTAACAGGTCACTGACGACTTTTCGCACTTTCCTGAGAGAGCCATCTGAGCTATTAGCAGGTCATTTGACCTACTCTCTTGAAAACCTCTCTAAGCTCAGAAAACAACTCTAATAGCTCCCAGAATAGAAGGTGACCTGGGACTGTAGCCTGACCACCGTCTGCCAGGCGGCTTCACCGGCTGTCATCGCTCCCCAGCAGTTAGCATCCTGCCAGGGAGCACTAGGCAGTTCTGCACATCCTGAAGGACTTCTGAATGCCTGTGTCGCCTTGGCACTCCACCTCTGTACCGTGCACTCAGCATCTACTACAGCTGGCGGGAGTTGCGCTGTGTAGCATGAAGTGTAGTGGGACTTGGGACGGACATTCTGGCCTCAAGGGTCTTCCTCTCCAGGGAGGATATGAGAAAGACCTAAATAGCTACCACATAGGGTAGAAAGTGACTAACAAACACAAATACTAAAATCCCATTATGCAAGCTAGGCCTGGTGGTGCACACCTGTTATTCCAGTACTTGGGAGGCTGGGACAGGAGGATTAAAGGTTTGAAGATAGCCGCAACAATTTAGTGACACCCTCAGCAACTTAATGAGGCCCTGCTCCAAAATAAAAAATGGCATAGGGCTGAGAGTATGGCTCAGAGGTAGAATGCTCTGGGTTCAATTCCTTAGCACCAAAAAAAACACAAAAAAACAAAAAAACCTCATTCATTATTCATTAGTTAACCCACCACACTGGGGTATTCAGGGGAAAGCAAGACAGACTGGCACTTGTCCTTAAAATGGGTTCAATAGAAAAATAAATAAATAAAATTAAGAAGCTTGAGGAAAAAAATAGGTTCAATAGGCATCTGTGGAACAATATGGCACCTACAGAGGTGTTCTCAGCTCACTTCCTCCTCACAAGTACTCTCTTTGGTGGGTGATGTGACCCCATGCTTAACAGATAAGGAAACTTGGGCTATGGAATTGAATGACTTCTCTAAGGTCACAACTCAATGACAAGTGATGCATAGCAAAGATATGATTCAAATGCAGAACCATCTAACTGGGAAGATCAGCCTCATCACACTTACCCTTCACATTTTATGGGCACGGCTTCCTTCTGTGCTGCGTGAGCGGTGCCTCTCCTCCTGCAGCCTCGTGAAGACACAGGTAGGCAAGCAGTAAGGCATCCACTGCCAGTCCAAGATAAGGACTCACAGAGCCAAGATAGTACAACGCACAATGCTGCTGTCCCCTGACGTCCTCTGGCATGAACTGTGACCCACTTGCCTTCCTTCCAATACGAGGGGAGAATGAAAGGGTGGGAAGAGCGTATAAAGTGGCTTTCAAAGACAGAGCACAAGCACTGCCCCAGCTGAACCCACACAGGGGAGACAGCCACCACCCAGCACAGCTGGAGATGCACCATGGCTTCCACACCAAAAATGGTACCCCCTTCCCAACGTCATTTTGCCTTAATCCAAGGAAATTATTTATTTCTCTCTCTTATACTTTTTTGGGGGAAAGGGAAGGAGTGGGGGACTTTCATAGCTTAATAAAACCTTCAGAATAAACCTGAGTTAGTGATCCAGAGCAACTTGACCCTGCCCCCCTCCCACCTCTTCAGCACCATCTCCCCCAGTGCATGCTGGGTTTCTCATAAACCACATCTGTTTCTCCCCAAGTGCTCTGGGACTCGGCTCAGACATCTCCTCTAGAAAGCATTCTCCGAACATCTAGCTGCACATGCACAGAGACGGAGCCCAGCCATGCCACCCCGGCACAGTGGATGCCTCATGGTGCTGTGGCCACACTCTTCCTCTAAACCACCTGTCTTCATGCACCATGAAAGGAGGGACTGTATCTGGTCTTTCTATATCCAACACTGAATTCACTGCAGAATTTCAATGGACCCTTGAGGAAAGGAAGGATGGACAGAAGGAAGAGAAAGCTGTGTCCCAGCTCTCAAACATCCCCCACCCCAACCCTTCTCAGCGGCTCACACTCTCCAGGGCCAGGGAGATTCCCTGGAGTTCAAGGTGCCAAGGGAGAAAAGGATGAGGCCTGAGGAAGAGCAGGCTGGAGGGAATGACTGTTCTTTGGAAAAATGGAAAATCTGGGGCCCAGGACAAAGGTCAGAGCCACAGCTTAGGAATGTTTGCAGTGAGGATGACCTGGCTCTAGTGCTCCTTCACAGATGGCCTGGAGTCTGCACGTCATGGAACAGTCCAAGGATCTCAGGAACAGCTGCCCCAAACTACATGTACCCGGCTCGCTAGAGGCAGGAAATTCCATGTCGTAATGGCTGGATTTCTTCCCTTCATTCCTGCTTCATAACTAGGAAGCCAAGTGGTCATTAAAGAAATCATTTAGGCAAATTTCTGAAACATCTGACTGGGCTTTCTTCTGTCACTACACACAGAGATAATAAAACAGGACAAGGGGCTCTGGGCCACATGGTCTCATGTTCACTTCCATTATTAGCCTGACTTATGGACAGAAGTAAAAATGCTTAAATGCCCTCCCCGTTGAGCACTGGAACCAGGTCCCATGGAGCTGGGTTCACCACTTAAAAATACACATTAAAAAGCTCACCTGGGTGGCTGCAACCAGTTACCAAATGGAATATATGTTGATCTGAGTCAACCAGAAATAGAGTTCCCAGTGTTTGGACAGGCAATGCCTTCAAACAAGTACTTTTCAAAGAATGATGTTAAGACATGTTTGGCAGAGCAGGGTGTGGTAATGCACACCTATAATCCCAGCACTGGGGGGGGTGGTGCTGAGATAGGAAGATCACAGGTTCAAGGCCAGCCTCAGCAATTTAGCAAGGCCCTCAGCAACTTAGTGAGACCTGTGTCAAAATAAAAAATAAAATAGGGCTGGGGGTATAGCTCAGAGGTAGAATGTCCCTAGGTTCAATAGGAAGGAAGGAAGGAAGGAAGGAAGGAAGGAAGGAAGGAAGGAAGGAAGGAAGGAAGGAAAGAATGGTTTTGTAGGGCTGGGTATGTAGCTCAGTGGCAGAGCACTTGCCTAGCATGTATAATACCTGAGGTTCGGTCCCCAGTGCAGAGAAGAGAAAAGAAGAGAAGAGATGTTTTACATACATGTAGCCCATGGACCTAAAACAAATAAAAGTAAAAATTAGCATCAAATCAGCAACTCTGAGCAACAGACCAGAAAATTTGGGTCACATAGACTAGAGATATGGTTATAAAAGATTACTATTTCATTTATCTTTCAGTTCCTGCACAGTTAATAATAGGAAGAATAAAAATCATCTTTATACTATACTTTTTTATTACATTGCACTTTACATTAATTTTTTTATCAGATAGGGGAAAAACTCACTGTCTTTCAGGTTTTATTTCCTATTTCCAAAAAGAGATTTGGGTTTTCTTACTCTTTCCATTCACCAGGAGAACTGTATTACTTCTGCCTTCAATCTGTTCAGTTTCCATTTAGTTTCAATTTGAGACTTTACTTCATTTCCAGGCACGTACAGAGTGTTTGGTATCTCTGTATTACTTCTCACTTTTAGACACAACTGCTTAACAAGGCAATGAGCATGCTGGGTAAATCACAATGGCTACTTTTCACCCTCGATAGGCCCTAAATTTAGGTATGTGAAACTAAACCCATATACCTGTCCTTCGGTGACCAGGGTCCAAGATCATAATGAATCATTTGAACTAAAGCACATGCATGTTTTTACTATTGCTAATCAAGTTTATATTTAATTAGAAAACTTTTAAAGTAAGTGTAAAGCCTTTCTCGTGTAATTATTTGCTTTGCTTTACAGACTATAAAATATGGAGATGGGTTAACATTTTTTGTTTTCAGAGTTTTGTTGACATTTCAAAGAGAGCTAAAAGCTGAGCAATTTCTAACAGGGAAGTTGCTTACACAATTCTATATCTAAAAGGTGAATCAAGCCAGGCGTGGTGGCACACGCTTGTAATCCCTGTATTCGGGAGGCTGAGACCAGAGGATCCGGGTTCGCGGCCAGCCTCAGCTACCTAGTGAGGCACTCCACAACTTAGTGAGACTCGGTTTCAAAATAAAGAATAAAAAAAAAAAATAAAAATAGGGCTGGGGGTGTAGCTCAGAGGTAGAATGCCCCTGAGTTCAATCCCCAGTACCGCAAAAATAAATAAATAAATAAAAACTAAAAGGTGAATCAAACCAAAGAGCAGAAGAGAATAATCAAACCAGAAAGGGGCCCGGTTTCCCTTTGCGTCCTTTGGCTTGGTATTCTGGAACCTAATAAGAATCAATGAGCAGCTTACAGAGGGCCCTCATAGCACCAATAATATTCATCTCAGTGGGGAAATTTGGACTTGGCTCCGACCATCTGCTGTCACTGCGGCCCAAAGTTGCCTTTCATTTGGAAATCATGCTGTCAACTTGGTTTAGAATATACATGGGTGAGGCATATGCTTATCCTTACTGCCCAGAGAGATGCTGGCATGGAGAAATGTGAAGGTCCCTGACTGAAGCTGGTGTTTACAGATTCTCCTCTTCTCTTTTCCCCCAGTTACCGTGACAGTGGGAGGCAAGCAACACTTGCTCGGGCTGTACGACACTGCAGGACAGGTACATTTTTATTATCTTGATTTATTAAGGGTCAGGGAAGAGGGTGTAGAAAAAAGATTGGCTCGTTTGGGTAGCCATATGGGAACTAACAGCACAGATATTCTGATCATTTGGGGCCAATTTATTACCTACCTAAATGATAACAAGCACATTTTTAGTATTTTTTTTAATTTATAACTACAAAAAATTAAGTCATCATATTATCCAAGGTATTAATAATGATTTATTCATTGATAGACAACCAGAAATAACCAAAATAACATACTATAAAGTCGTGTGTGTGTGTGTGTGTGTGTGTGTGTGTGTGTGTGTGTTACTGGAGAATGAACCCAGGGAATTCTACCTCTGAGCTACATCTAGCCCTTTTTTATCTTTTGTTTTGAAATAGGGTCTTGCTAGGTTGCTGAGAGTCTCACTACATTGCTGAGGCTGTCCTTGAACCTGTGATCCTTCTGTCTCAGCCTCCCAAGTACTAGGATTATGGACACGGGCCACCATGTCTGGCTTTGAACAACACTTTCAGTTTGCACCTACCCAAACCTATTCCAGATCCAGGATGAATGGGTTTCTTTTATAAATTTCAGTGTAACAATTTTTCTTGTTATTTTCTTTGCCCATCCTTTATTTGAATTGCCTAATGAACTGTGAAAAGGTCCAAAAAGAGATCAGTGGAAGAGAGAGGAGACAATGGATTAAGTGTTGGAAAAAGAGTCAGGATCCTGGATATTTTCCAAATGTGAAAGTCAATCCCTGAATAACTGGGAGTTGACTCTAAATTCTCTAAGATTCTTGAAACAGGCTCTGTCCGAAATCTCCCCTCAAGCTGGAGAAGCCAGCCAACCAATGATGTAAGGCGTGGACTAAAACCCTCCACGCTTACTCAGTGAGTGCATCCTCAACTTGGGCGAAAACGCCACCATGCTGGGCTTTCCTCGAACTCCACATGTGCTATGAAAAGTTTCTAATGTTACAAGTTCATGGGCTGGAGGAGGGGAAGTCAATAAGCAACTGATGGCTGTGGCCCAATTTCTTGGATAGAGCGTATTACCATATGTCTTGGGTCATTTATTTAGGTCAAAGTCAGCGGGTTGTTCAGTCTGTCCAAATTCATACATCTTAAGTGCTTTGGAGTAAATATTTGACCTCGCTATTTCCCACTGTGAGTTTCCTGGTAACTGTTATTAGTTGTGCATTTGTCTAGGCCTTTTTTCACAATTATCTGGAGTCATGTCATTTTGCTCAACTTGAAAGCTCTCTACTTGAAAATAAATAAATGGAATCTCTTTGCAGATATCTGTACACATTTGCAAGGATAACTGTATAAAATGTGGGACATCAAAGGCTCATATTATACACTGTAGGGCAGGGAACCTGGAAAATATAACACCAGAGTCAAGGCTCCTAGGAGCATCCAATTTCCCCTCATGGACAGATGGTAGTAGAGGTGATGATCTCTCATATCAATAGCAAGACATATAAGAAAGGATGCCCCTCTCCCATTTCCATTAAACTGGGAAAATCAGTTTGGTTTCTCTGAACTAAGAACCAAGGGTCTTTCTGGGGGAAGCATTTCAGCCATAGAGGTACATTGCTTTGCGGACTGAAATCGCTAAATCTAATGCAAACACACGATCATTGGGGTGTCCCCATTTATCAGGAACTCAGAGCCTGAAAGAGATACATACCCTCCTCTCTCATAGTCAAATGTGTTGATATAATCCAGTTTGAAAAGTTCAGTGTTGCAAGGATTCTTTCATGATTCTGAAACCTGTGCTTTCTTTGCCTTCTAAAAAAAAAAGCTCTCTACCACCCCTCAAGCCCATTTGGTTCTCCCCTCCCCCACAGTGGTCCTTGGCCATTCTTGGCTCTTGGGCATTAACTACCTCCAAGAACCACCTCCCTAGGCCTCTATTTAATCTCAAATACAATAAAACTATTTAAAAACTCTTGTAGAGTTTAATTATGTTTTCCCACTGCTCCATCTTTTCGAAAACGTCTTAAAAATAATACTAGTGAAAGAGTTGAAGCTATCCAACATTGTAAAAATATCTCGAAACTCTGAATCAAAGCAAGCAGGATGACCCAAATCTCTGTCACAGAGTGGTACTGATAACATAGAATAAGCCCTGAGTTCTAGATAGTCCTTCAATTTAACTTTCACTTTAATGCTCTCCACCAGTTATTTTGAAAGCTTGGAAGGAGACAAGGGCCAAAGGGGAGCACAGGGAAACTGAATCAGAGCCTATCTCAGGGTTCCTTCTATGCCTAAAAGTCTATGCTTCAGACTTTAGAAAAAAATAATTTTGAGCAATTAAGAACTGGAGTAATTAAGCAAAAGGATTTGAGACAAGACCCAAGGGAAAACTCTCAGTAGTTACACTGAAGGAAAACCTATTATTCATTTTCTAGAACAGTGGCTTTCAAACTTGAGAATGCAACAGAGTCATCTGCAGGCCGGTTAAAACCCAGACACAGGGCCCCACCCCCAGAGTTTCTGATTAGACACATTCAAAGTGGGTCCCAAGAGTTTCTATTTCTAACAGGTTTCCTGGTGCTGCTGGCGCTGGGCTATATAATACATTTTGAGAACCACTGTTTGATGAGTATAGTGGTGCATGCCTATAATCCCAGTACTTGGAAGGCTGAGACAGAAGGATCTCAGGTTCAAGGCCAACCTCAGCAATTTGGTGAGACCCTCAGCAACTTAGTGAGACCTTGTTTCAAGGTAAAAAATAATTAATTAATTAAAATGACTGGAGGTAGAATGCACCTTCAGAATCAGCATCACCAGAGAATATGCTAGAAATGCAGACCTCTCCCTAGCCTACTGAATTTTAAAATTCACTTTAAGACCCCACATGGAGCCAGGCGTGGTAGCACACACCTATAATCTCAGTACTTGGGAGGTTGAGAAAGAAGGATCTCAGGTTCAAGACCAGCCTTAGCCACTTAGTGAAGCCTTCAGCAACTTGGTGAGACCTTGTTTAAATTAAAAAATAAAATAGGGCTATGGGTGAATCTCGGAAATAGAAGGCCCTGGCTTCAATTCCCAGCACCAAAAAAAAATTTAAAAATAATTTTTAAAAAAGATTTCAGGTGATTTTTATGCACACTGAACTTTGAGAAACACTATTCTCAAAGTCTTTGGTGGCTGAAGGATTGATCCCAGGTTAGGGGGTATAGTGAAAAATAACAATGACCCAAAATGATTTCCATGGTCCTATGATTCAGCCAAGAAGGCTTTGTAACGAGAAGTATTGTCCCAAAAGTCCCATTCCCAGTCCTAGTTAGGATAATCCACTCCTCCTTAGTTATCTTGTAGTAAATGTTGCTGAGGTCACACGACTAGGGAACATTTCTAATTAATTCAAAATTACTCATTTGGCCGATGACTAATAAGGAAAGAGAGATGATCTCAAAACAGACT
Organism: Graphiurus murinus; assembly: GCA_004027655.1. Taxonomy (NCBI): domain Eukaryota; kingdom Metazoa; phylum Chordata; class Mammalia; order Rodentia; family Gliridae; genus Graphiurus; species Graphiurus murinus. The sequence goes on along the minus strand of PVLC010008486.1, from coordinate 4,711 downwards.
GATAATCCCTAAACCAAGAAACAATGGAAATGAGTCTCTGCAACTGGCTGTAGAGTTCCATCTTATTTGAATAATTAAATTTTCTTACATGGATGAACCTACAGTGGTCCTCATCTTTGTCTTGAGCTTACTGTAGGTCACAGAGGACCAAAATCTACCTCAAGAAGTAAATGCATTCCAAAAGGTAAAGTGACAGGAACTCATTCTTTCTACCCTCAAAATCAGCCTTCCACAAAGTCCTTTGACCTACTTTCCCCCTACTTTGAGGTACGGGTCAGCAAGGCCCCAGCTCTGAGGCCCTCCCACCCATTCACAATTCAACCAAGCATTTGACAACGACAGTTCATAAAGGCGTCACATGCATACACTGCCAGCTGCTATTGAACCTTAGCTCCCTTCCCAAGCTCCCGAAACAAGCTCACATGTGGACTTGAATAGAGAGAGTCCTTTGAAGAGAAAGGGTCTTTGGAACTAACTCATCTGCTGGGTAGGATTCCAAACAGTGGTGTAGGCAGTGTAGTGAGGGAGCTACCCCTTGGCTCCCGCTAGGGGGCAGTAAACTTGGTCTTCAAACAAGTCTGTGGAGGTCCTGCCAACTCATGCTCACAGCATACACCTCTTGTAGTGTGTCACTGAACGTCTCTCTGAAGGGGATTGCTAAAGCTCAGATCTTTACCTCAGCTATAGAAATAGTCGCAGAGCTGAATGCCACCATATGTTCTATGCAGGCCAAGTGGAGAGAGGAGGCTGGGGTGCAGCCAACCCTGGGCATTCACAGCCTGAGGAATGCCAAACTAGGATAGGGGTCTTTCCCAAGTCATGGTGCAGAGCCCACCCAATGTCAGCTACCTAGCACAGAGCCAGCCATGGTACTAAGATGCCTCACTTCCTCCTCTCTGTGGGCTCTTACCCAGACAAGCAATGTAAACGAACCCTGTGAAGATTGTGGCCTCTCAGGCCAAACTCCAGGATGGAAATATCTCAAAGATGGCATTCACAAAAGTGACAGGTAAGACCCCATGCGGTGGTGCATTCCTATAATCCCAGTACTTTGGAGGCTGATACAAGAGGATCACAGGTTGGAGGCCAGCCTCAGCAACTTAGCAAGACTCTGTTTCAAAATAAAAAAATAAAGATGGGCATGGTGATGCATGTCTGTAATCCTAGCGCTCAGGAGGCTGACACAGGAGAATTGCAGGTTCAAGGCCAGCCTCAGCAACTTAGGGACAACTTATTTTATTGTTTCAAAATAAAAAAAAAAATTAAAAAGGAGCTGGGGGTATAGCTCCTGGGTTCAATCCCCAGTACCACAAAAGGAGAAAAAAAATGGCAGGTAGCACCACTGCCTGAGACAAAGACTGCTGCCAGTAGCAGGAGCCTGGTGCAGCCTGCTGTCAGCAGAGCCAGGGACCAGGTAACTCAGCAAGTAAATCCCTGAGTTTCCTGCACATGAGCTTCACAAACAGGGCTGCCTGCATGTGGGCAAGCACAGAATGGTGTCTGTCACTGAGAAACTGGAAACGGGGAGTCTGTCAGCCAAGACCCTCGCTCACCTGGGGCTCCCGGTGGCACATCCTCACCCAGATCTGATTTCTAAAGCTTCTGTTTCCCCCAAGAGCTGGAGAAGCACGAAACGAGGCAAGAGGTAAGTGCAGCTGGGGTTCGTTAATGGCAACCCAAGGTCCACTTGGAAGCACAGGCCTTCCTCTTTGCTATTGGCTGGCCCAACAGGACCATCTGGAGCACAGGATCTGGCACGGACCCACCATGGAAAGTTTGCCTAAAACCTCAGAACAAATGTTTCCCCTCAATAAGCAACACAAACTTTCTTGCTCACACGCATTTAGTGTGGTTCCTGGGAGTGTGCAGTGGGGAGGATTATGGAGGAGTCTGCTCACGTGACAGCTTATTGGTAAAGTCGACCCTCTTAGGACCCAAGCTTCTCCCCAGATTATGAAAAATGAAGCTGAAGGGACATTGATGGAGAGATGTAATCAGAGTTTGCAAACATTTGGAGCTCATTACTACTCCGTTCAGAAAAAGTTAATTTCAGAGTCAGCCCTGGTATCCAAAGAGGACAGGAGACAGCGCCAAGAACTACAGCTGTTGTTGACATGAGAGGGAGGATGGACTCTTTGGCTCAATTGCTGAAGTGCTTACCATTTTCAAGACACCGTTCCAAGTAGCCTACAAATACAAACACATTTTGTCCTCACAACAACCCCATGAGACCAGCAGGATGATCATTGATGATCAAAGATGCAGGGACCACTTACCCGAGGTCACACTGTAGTCGCAGGCAAGGTGGGGATTTGAACCTGGAGCATCCGCCTCCGCAGCTCATGCTCTGAAACATAATCCTCTGCACCCAATCTATAAGGCATGCTCATGTTTTCCAAACCAAGCCTGACTTATCAGAGAATATGAAAATGAGCCTGGTACTGAAAGACCCGGGAGAAGCATCACTAAACCCATGAGGAATTAGAAGCCTTGTTCTATTCCCAGCCTAATGTGAGCATGGGACAGGGAGCATGCTCAGTGCAACTCTCCTTCCTACTCCAGTGTGGTCCCTGGACCAACAACATGGGCATTACCTGGAAGTCTGTTAGATATGCAAATCCTCTGGCTTCACTCCAGGATTGCTACTGAATAGGCATCTGCACTTTAATGAAGTCCCTAGATGATTCAAATGTATGTAAAGTCTGAGAAGTGCTGGTCTAATGGCTGTACTAATCCATCACCTGTGCCATCATGATGCAACTGTTCTCCACCATATGTAAGATCCAGGTGTTGGCCTATCTGCTACTGAGGAACTTTTTAAACAATCACCCATAGTCCTTCCACCCCAGAGCACCAGATCTGCATCCAAACTGAACACTCCCTTGCCTTTGGAATGAAGCTGAGTGGAAAGCACTCAACTCCTACCCTGCCCCAACCCCAAACCCTTGGTCCACTTTGGCCTTCCACAGCCCCATTGAGTGGCTCTTAAGGGTTAAAATGTTGTCTTTTTCAAGAAGCACCTGTATTCTATTCTCAATTTCAACATTAGGAGGGAACTCAATACCAGCTGGACCATTTACCCATCATCATAGCCCCCTGACATCATCTTAGCATGCCATCACCCAACCTAAGGTCAAAGTGTGCTCCATTACAAAAATCATTCAAGCCAGCAGCCAGTATGAATTCAAATGCCCAGCCTCCCCCTGCCAAGCCCCGGGCCCGAGGGAACGCTTCCTGTTACCAGTCCTGAACCCCTGCCAGGCTTCATAGCCATGAGCCATGGAACCCGTGCAAGCCCAGGTATAAGCCTTCTCTGAAAGTGTCTTTGCTCTGTGGTCCTGTTAAAATGGCTCAATCTGCCAGACCTTGGTTTCTGAAACTATAAAATTGGCTGGGAATGAGAAGTAAGAACAGTTACCTGTGTTTTGATAGTTGAAATACATCAGAATCGTCTGTAGAGCTTGTTAAGGTTCCTGTGGGACAGCTCGGCATGCCTCACCTTGAGGAGGGCTGGGGGAGCCTGAGGATGTGCCTTGCTAATAAGCTCCCGGGTGATGCCCCCGCTGCTGGCCCAGGTGCCACGCAGGAAACCACTGAGCTAACACTACTCTAAAGCCTCTTCCAAGCTGGGTGTGGTGGCGCACTCTTGTAATCCCAGCATTCGGGAGGCTGAGACCGGAGGATCCGGGTTCGAGGCCAGCCTCAGCTACCTAGTGAGGCACTCCGCAACTTAGTGAGACCCTGTTTCAAATAAAGAATAAAAAATAAGGCTGGGGGTGTAGCTCGGAGGTAGAGTGCCCCTGAGTTCAATTCCCAGGACCGCAAAAAAAAATAAATAAATAAAGCCTCTTCCAGCCTTGACATTGTGTTTTTCCAAACCAGTCAGATGAGTAGTCTACACCCTCAGATCCGCTAACAAAAGGCAAGAGAAGTGTCACCTGATGGAATTGTTTCATGTATCGTCACTTTCATTTTCCAACTCAATTGCCAGTTCTTACTTACCTTATATAGTTCATGCAGCCTCCTTAACAGTGCTACACATTCAATAGGCAACAAGTGGGGCGGGGCAGTACTGGAGATTGAACCCAGGGACATTCTACCTCTAAGCTACACCCCAAGCCCCGTTTGTTTGTTTGTTTATTGATTGATTGTATTTTATTTTATTCTACTTTATTTTATTTTGAAAAAGAGTCTTGCTAAGTTGCTGAGACTGGCCTTAAACTTGCTATCTTTCTGTCTCAGCCTTCCAAGTCCTGGGATTATAGGCATGCACCATCATACCCCACAACAAATCTTTTTAAATTAGAATTTTAAGTTTGAATTATGCAACAGGACTAAGTTTTCCACAGAAAAGAAATGCAGAACACAGAGCCCAGTGAGGCCCAATGGCTGGTACCACCAGAGGACACTCAGCTGGAGGGCCTGGGCTATATCTTGCCAGGAAAGTAAATGATCAAATACACACACTTCTGTCGCCTTTCCACCAACAGCCCAGCAAACCATGGTCACTTTTCCATAATATGAGCAGAAATTTTTTGTATAGCAGCCAGGAAAAGAATGAAATAAACATGATTCTTTCAAACTACCACTTCTGCCTTATCTAGTTCTGATATTTTTCCCAATCCTCTTTTGTTTTGGTGTGGAGCGTTGAGATTTTAAATGTACAGTGTCTGCTGCCATCTTGTGGCAGTCTCAAGCAGATACTAGTCAC
>PVLC010008485.1:0-58170 GCA_004027655.1 Graphiurus murinus | reverse complement strand
TCTCTCTCTCTCTCTCTCTCTCTCTCTCTCTCTCTCTCTCTCTCTCTCTCTCACACACACACACACACACACACACACACACACACTGGGGAGGGGTCTCTGTCCGCAGCCAATGCCAAAAATGTCACCCCAAAAGCAAGTGCCACAACTTCCTTTGCAAACGACCCACCCAGGAGCCTGTGGAGAAACCTCCTGCAGCCCCCTCCTCCCCGCGAGGCGCTTGGGGGAGCGCGCCATGGGTGTGAATTTGGCCAGTGGAGGTGACAGAGAATGGGGGACAGCTGATCTCCTCCCCTCCCCCTGCCGGGACCCTGTCGCAGTTAGAAATCCGTCCCTTCCCGGGGTTCCTGGGAGGTAGCTAAGACGCCGGCCCCTGGGATCCCTGAGTCCCCAAGGGGCCCGGCCGAGCGCCTGGGCAGGGCAGGGGCGCGGGTGCGCGGGCTGGCGGGCAGGTGGCCAGGGGACCAGCCCGCAGTCCCTTGGCGGGCAAGAGCCTAGGAACCTCGGCACCGGCACCGGCACCAGCAGGAGCCACCAGCGCGCCGCCACCTCCACCGCCACCGCCGCCGCCACCGCCACCACCGCCGCGGCGCACGCCCCAGCCCCGGCGCAGCCCGGTTACCTGGCCGCTGCCCGCAGTCCGGCCCTCGCTGCTGCGTCCGTCCGTCCGTCCGTGGGTCCCAGGAGCCTTGGAGCTAGGACAGCCAGGTGGTCCGGTGACCAGGACGGGCTCTCAGCGAGGCACCGGGAAGGACCCCGCAGAGGATGCGAGGCGGCCGCGGCCGAGTCCCCGGGGCGGAAGGTGTCGGCGAGGCCGAGCCCCGGGATCGCGGCGCCCGGAGCGCAGCGCTCGCCTCTGGCGCGGAGGCTGAGCGCCCGGACGCGCGGGCTGGGGCGGCGAGGCTGCGCTGGCCACCCGCCCCTGGTGCATGTTAATACGGGGGGAGGAGGAGTCCCGGCTGCCTCCGCCCCACCACCGGAGCGGCCCCGAGCCAGCCGCTCCCACCCGCCCGGTACTACGGCGTGGCCACTAGCGCTGGCCCCGGCCCAGGCACGTGCGCCCGGCCGCGGGGAGGCGCCGGAGTCTCCGGAGCGCGCCCGCCGCCCGCCGTGCAGCCTGCTCAGCCCTGGGCTGGGAAGTGCGCCCGCACCCGGGCGAGCGGGAAGCCTGGAGTGCCTGGGATGGAAGTAGAGGCGGCCACCCGCTAGTGGGCGTGACCTGCCCGCTCCCTTGCGCAGTGTCTTTGGAGAATGAAACCTTCCACTCCTGGCTAGCCAGCCTTGTTCCTAACCTTGGCTTTTTATGGAAGACTAGCTAGGACTCATCACACCTTCTATCTCAGGAAGCCAAGTTGGTGGGCAGAAGGTTTGCAAACCTCTCCTCTCCATCCTCAAGTCCACAGTGGAAATAGATATATATATTTCTTTAAAGAACAGCCTCAGACTCACATCCCAGGGACCTACTTCAAACCCGCACCATCGCTTTCAAACAGTAACTCATTGGAGCCTCCATTTCCTCATCTGCACAACCGGGACCCTCGGGAAGCTGCGACGGAGGACGGAGTCCATTGCACAGTATCCATTCCGCCGGTTCGCCTTGGGTCGGGCCTCAAGGCAATTAGAAAAAGGAAAACAGTTTCTTTTTCTCCAGTCCTCTGACCGCAGTAAACTCCCCACCTGCTCCAAGGACTTTGGAAGGCAGGCCCCAGTATCCTGCCAGGCAGATAGGCAGACAGCAAAGGCAGGCTATGAAAACAGGTAGGATCCTCTCTCTTCCCATGAGGAAGAGGGTAACTGTGTGAACAAGGGAACTGAGAAAAGGGTCGAAGAGAAGCAAGTCACTCAATTAAGTATTTATCGAGCTCCTGTTCTACTCATTGAGAATCACATGAAGTATCACGGATTGCATTAAGTCTTAACATTAGTACGTTAAAATAATCATGGTTAATTACCATCTTCCTGTTTCCCTCCATTCAAAAAGAAATGGCATCTTCCTGAGAAGGCCCTTTGTTCTACAGCTCCCAGAGAAAACATTATGCCAAAAAGTATATAATCTTCTTTATGTAATTGTACCCATAACGTTATAGCATAAGATTTAGCATCTGTTTTCTGTGCTATCTAATTATAAATATTAATAGAATACCCTTTTAAAAGAAAACACTTCTAAAAATGCATGGAAGTGAAAAATAGTTTCCATAAAAATATGACTCAGATAAATAATCTCTTTTGCACAATTTCGCTGAGTGATTTTCCATTAAAGAGAAAAAAAAATCATTAAACCACTAAATGGAGGAAAATTCTTAGCATTCTGCTACCATGACCATCAATGCTCTAAAGTGTTCCGAAATATATTCCTGACCAACTCAAGAATTTCTATGTGGGGACACTTAGGCTTTGACTGCGGCTCCACGGAAAGGCAAAATACTGACACAACCGTCTTTGTGATTTGGAAAAAGCAACTACATTACCTCTCCATATCTGTGAATATGCATAATCTATAGAATTTTTCATGACATGATGCAATTGAGAAGTTCTATAAAATTGTCAAGCCTTCCTATTTTCTGGATGGAACCATGGAAGGTGAAAAGGAGAAGAAAAAGGAGGTTCCTGCTGTGCCAGAAACCCTTAAGAAAAAGAGAAAGAATTTCTCAGAGCTTAAGCACCTGAGAAAGAAGTTTACCCAAAAGATGCTTTAAGAGGCAAGAAGGAAGCTTATCTGTGACAAAGCTAAGCTCTATCGCAAGGAAGCTAGGCAGATGTACGTAACTGAGCTTCTCATAGCTAAGACAGCAACAAAAGCTGGTAACCTCTTCAGAGAGGCACTTGTCACTTGTCACCAGGATCAGAGGCATCAGTGACATGAGCCCAAAGGTGTCTAAGGTGTTCCAGCTTCTCCTCCTTCACCAGATTCTCCATGGCATCTCTGTTACACCCAGCTAGGCTTCATTTGACACGCTGAAGATGGTGGAACCGTCTATCGCACAGGGCTTCCCAAACCTGAAGTCAGTAAAGGAACTAATCTATAAGTGTGGCTTATGGCAAAATCAGTAAGAAATGGATAGCCTTGGGAGATGACGCTTCGATTGCTCGGTCTCTTGGTAAACGTGGCCTCATTTGCATGGAAGTTCTATTCACAACATCTGTACTGTCAGAAAACGTTTCAATGAAGAGAATAACCTCCTGTGGCGCTTCAAATTCTCTTCTCCACGAGGTGGAATGGAGAAAAAGCCCATTTTGTAGAAGGTGGAGATACCGCCTACAGGGAAGGCCACATCAGCAGGCTCACTAGAAGGATGAGCTAAGGTACCTACCATGACACTTGTAGCCTGGTCAGTTCATAAACAGTGCCTGCTCTTGAAAAACAAACAAAAATAATTGTCAGGCCCTAACTCAAATTAGATGACTTTGGTCCTTCAAATAACCTGAGTAGAAAATCAATTTTCGGACAAAATTGTAATGCTAGATTTAGTTCAGCAACAATAATACCTGCATAATACTACTATTGTTAGGGTTTTCTGACTGTATGTGACAGAAACTGAATTTGGCTGCTTTAAAATAATTTATTGGAAAGATTTTGAAAGCTCTCAGAATTAAAAGAGGGTTGGAAAGTAGCCTTGGAGATAGGTAGGATTTGAGATAGCACTTGCAGGTCAGGAAGCAAAAAAGACAGAAATAGTTTGGTTTGGAACTATTTGCTCCATGCAAGCAAAGGTCAATTGTTTATTCTAACCTCCCATTACTGGATCAAGATGTAAGATCACAGAGATGAGTAACTGACTGACCAAGCTTCCTAGAAGCACTCAGTACCTGGCTGCACCAGGATTGGGACAGAAAACATTTGATTCCTTAACTTCCAGGATGGAAGGCAGACACCTAAGTTGACTACCCTTCCAGCTGCACGTACTGGAGATGGGTAATTCCTCAGAAAAATCAGGGAGCTATTAGGAAGGAGGATTTGGGATTTGGTACAGAGAGTATTTTTAATGATCAGTGTCTATTACATTGACTCGATATAAAATTTACATTATAAGTTTTTTAGTTATATGTAAACAAACAGTGATATTGCATAAGGAGACAGCACATGTTTTGTTGCTGTTCAGATGCTTGCTCTTGGTGATGGTATTTTTTTTTTTTTTTTTTTTTTTTGCGGTACTAGGGATTGAACTCAGGGGCGTTCTACCTCCGAGCCACACCCCCAGCCCTATTTTTTATTCTTTATTTTGAAACCGAGTCTCACTAAGTTGCGGAGTGCCTCACTAGGTAGCTGAGGCTGGCCGCGAACCCAGATCCTCCGGTCTCAGCCTCCCGAATGCTGGGATTACAAGCGTGCGCCACCACGCCCGGCCGGTGATGGTATTTTTAAATGTTGTTTAAATATCTATCCTATGACTGGTTACCTTTGTATAAGTGGGGTGTCTGTAAGCACTACTGCAAGCCATGGCGGGCCCACTGGGCTCATTTCTACAGCAGCAATGTGGTAGTAGCTAAATAATGGTCACAAAACGATATCCAAGTCCTAATCCTTAGAACCAGTGAATGTTACCTTACATGGCAAAAGGAACTTTGCAGATGCAATTAAGTTAAAGACCTAGTTACAGGAAGATTCACATCTATTTCCCTTAAAGGTACATGGGTCCTTATTGATGGTGTGGGACGGTCAGGAAATCAAATGGGATGATGAAAGCAGAGGTGGAAATGATGTGATTGAAGATGGAGGAAGGTAACTGTGAAGGAGATAGGCAGTTTCTGGACAGAAGAAAAGCTCAGGAAATGATTCTCTCCAAGAATTGCCAAAAGGAAGGCCAGTCTGCTAACAACTTGATTTTAGACCATGTAAGCTGATTCCAGAGCTATACAATGATAAATTTATGTTGCCTTAATCATCCAGTTTATAGAAATTAGTAACAGTGATAACCAGAAACTAATATTGACCACTTACTTGAGACTTTGGACTATGCTCCCCCCTGAAAGCATACTATTGTTAGCAGGTAGCATGAAAGTCCTTCTCGATAGAGGAGTCCACAAAAGCATATCTACTTCTGGAGAAGATAAATCAAAGGTGTCTAGTTTAGCAAATATGGTGATAAGAACAGGAAACTGGAAGCCCAGCATGGTGGTGCATGTCTATAATCCTAGTACTTAGGAAGCTGAGACAGGAAGATTGCAGATTGAAAGCCAGCCTCAGCAACTTAGTAGACACTAAGCAACTTAGCAAGATCATGTTTCCAAATTAAAAAATAAAGTAGGGCTGGGAGTGTAGCTTGGAGGTAGAATGCCCCTGGGGTTAATCCCCAGCATCAAAAAGGAAGAAAAAAAGAAAAGAAAATTGGGAACCATGGGCACAGCAGGTTTCTCTCTAGGAGTTTCCAATTCTCTGGTTAAATCAAAATGATAGCATTCTACACCCTAGATTATAACTTGGCCAAACAGGGAAAATTCTATTAAAATGCAGCATATTGGTAATAGAAAAAAAACCACAAAGGGAAATCTGAATAGTAAATGTGAAAAGCATCCAAATTTATTCTGCATTAATAGAGCACTCTCATATATTTTTTTCTTGTTTAAAGTAACATTGAAATGGTGACAATTTCCAGATATATATCTTTACTCTTGACATCTATGTTGGATTTATGATTTGGGAATCAAAAGAACTACCTGCAAATTCCACATACATCCCAAGTTTAATAGATCCAAATTAAGGTCATCCCCTTCTGCCCTTGCCCTCCATTCAAATTTATTCCACTTCCTGTTACATGGGTTCACGGCAATGACGTCCACCAAGCCACCAATACCAGACACCTGGGAGTCACTTTTGACTCCTGCTCTCACCGGCCATCTCCAATCCATGGCCAAATGCTGTTGACTTCTGCCATCATCTGAATGGATCCTGAACTTTCCTCTGGTTTCATTTTTATTATATAGTCCTGTCAGGCCTTTGTTATCTGCCCTGTAGGTTATTATACTGTCCTTTTAACTTGTTTCCTTTCTCCCAATTTTGTCTTCTATTCATTGCAGCAAGAACAATTTTCTAAAAGTCTAACTCTGACTTGTTATTCTAATGCGTAAAATCTCTAAAGATCACCATTGCTTACATGCGAAATTTGGCTCCCTATAATGACACAGGAGGCCCTCCACAAACTGGCTTTTACCTTCCTCAGCTTTTCCTCTCATGGTTTGTACATTATGTTTTAGCAAACCAAACTGCTGTTTATGATGTCATCCATGTAACATGCTCTGTCACCTGCACATTCGCAACTGTGGCAGGCTTTTCTGTCTTAGATTCTCATTCATATTCTCTCTCTCTCTCTCTCTCTCTCTTTCCCTCCCTCCCTCCCTCCCTCCCTCCCTCCCTCCCTCCCTCCCTCTCTGCTTTTGCTGGCTCCTATTTAGTTATCATTCAAGGCTAGCTTTAGTAAACATTTTGCTGAATTATGACATTTTATGACATTATGTTAAAATGTTCAGGTCACTTAGATTATGTTTTTGAGACTGTGTCTGTCCCTGTTTGGATTTCCAAAACCTAGCATAGTAATTGCCTCTCAACTGATAATCAATAATACTTGTTGAATTCAATTGACCTGAAGTACTTTAAGAGTATTTTATGATGTCAGTATATATCTTAATATCATTAATAGAAGCCTGTATGTGATACAGTATAAACTGTAGCAAAATTTAAAAATCCATCCATCAAGTTTAATAAAGAGGGAGCTTTCTTTTTCATGCTAAATTAGAAAACAAAAACCTGAGAGACAGATTAAGATATTTTGCTAGTCTAGTAAAATGCAGTGTTCTTATTAATCTCAAATGCTTTTCAGTGAACATTCTTACTTCATGCTTTTTAGCATTTTTATTAAAGATGTTAATGCTGGAATACAATGGATTGACTTCTGGCCTACCCTTTCTCTTGTTTCTAGATTATTCTACATCTTCCCTCTCCTCCTCTTGTCACGGTCCTCCAGCCCCATCTACTCTTCAGATTGTTATAATGTGGCCTGAGTATCATGCATTGCATTTTGGCTTTGTTCTGTGAAGAGTGGTCTAATTTTCCCCACAAAAGGACCCTTTGTAGTTCCTATTTCTTTGATTTTTATATATAATTTTAATATATAAATTCTATATATAATTTTAGGCTACTGACAAGTGGTTTTTCAAAAGTTTCACTACAAACCTCTGTGACTTTGCAGTGTCCTGGTGTTCCTTCTTTCCTATAACATTTCCTAAGTTGTAGGTATCACGCCCCCAAGATGGTGGCTGAGACCGTCAAGGAGGTGAGATCTCTGAAGAGACAGGCTGTGGTCAGGACCCCGGGAGCCACTAGGACTCTCACTGGGGAAGGGGCAGAGCCCAGTGCAAGAGAGGTGGGAGGAAACCCAGGAGGGCCATGCCACAAAACCCACAGCACTTTAGGAGATGAGACTGGTTGATGCTGGATTTCAAACCAGCATGTCTACAGTCATAATATCTATACCTGGAAGAAACATTAGATACCAGAAATCCAGTATTCACAAACCATTCAGGCCATCTTCTACCTAGTGTTGGCATTTTTTCACATCATCTTCCCACTGATGACTGTTGATTCCACTGCATACCATCAAAATTCTTATGGTTGAGATACAATGATGACTTTTCATGGCATTAGTGATCATTAGAAGTCAGAAAGAATTACGGCCAGAAAGAATTGAGTTATTCTGAGGCTGTCTTTCTTTTGCCTTATAACTACATCTCTTTAGTGACCAAGTTTTATCAAAGTCCTAAGACAATGAGCTATCAATTTTACTCTATTGCTTAAAAATTTTCAGGATATCCTTATTATATTCGAGATAAAATTGAAAATCTTAGGTATGATGTGCAAAGCTTTCACAATCTGTCTTTTTCTCTATTAAGTTATCAAAATAATTCATTTGAATGAAGTGACTTTTCACAGTTGGAACACTACATGAAGAACTTTATTTAAGTAGTGTTAACATTATTTTCAAGGAATCCAAAAGAATTCACCTAAATATATGAAGGGTTGTGAATAGTACACCTCTCTGAACCAACTTTATATCAGCACAGAATATAGTAGTAACGGGAAGAGAAAGAAGCAGAAAACTAACAAAAATACATTTGAGGAAGGAACATATTCTATATTTTTGTGCCTAGAAGCATTGTATTTAAGAATTCTCATTTAAGCATTTTAACTTAGCAAGACATTTCACCCATTCAAGAAATATCTTGTAATTATTTAGTATTCTAATTTCTGTTCCTGACAGACTACATTAAGTAAAATGGCTTAAAAACAAATAACAGGATTAGGATTTGACCTTTAATTTTGCATGCAATATATATGGCCAGCTGAAAGAATAATTTCACTATTAATCTCAACAATCTGTTTTTGTATTACATTTAATTTGCCCATTTTTTTCAATTCCAATTCACATTTAGATTTTTCAAATAAGATGGATATATTATTAAAATTTAATGAGGAAATGACATTTTAAACATGACCTTAATTAAAGAGTCTAGATTAAAGAAAAATTCATAATACTGAAATTAGCATGAAATACAGCAATAAAATCAGCAATGAACAATTCACCCTTGAATGGAATTTTATTCTGTTTTCATTGTTGCATACACCAGGTTTAAAACATCTTCTTTTTTCAGTGAAAGAATATGTAGTTGAGGAAAAATCAGTAGTGAATTTCTAGTGATTGCATGAATACCTGGTTAGGGCGCGCGCACACACACACACACACACACACAAAGTCTGTGAATAAGCCACATTTTCCTAAGAATCAGATACTTTAGAAACAAATTTGTCAAAAGATATATCTTATTGAATTCTCAGAAACACAACCCCAGACATGTGTTATTAATATCAATATATCTATACTAACACATTTTCAAGACATATTAAAAAGAAGGTGTGCATACATACATGCGTGGGATGCTAGAGAGACCAAGGCAGATTTCCTAGGTATTTTTTAAAGGAATTTGGTTTCCTTTTTCCCTTCTTTTAAAAAATAGCAATTACAGTCTATTTTTACTATATTCAACACCAGGAAACTTGCTGTGGGGAAACCAAAAGAGATGCTTGCTATCCCTAAGAATTCTCCATTCTAAAGCAGAAATTGATAGAATAATACTGGTAAAATACATAGTTCAGTGATTGTTGGAAAGTTGGCATTCAAGAAATGGTAGCTAGCCAAGCAGAGTGGCACACTCCTTTAATACTAGTATTTGGTAGGATCGCAGGTTTGAGGCCAGCCTCAGCAGCTTAGCAATACTCTTGACAATGTAGCAAGATTTTGTTTAAAGATTTTTTAAAAAGTCAAAAAGTCTGGGGGTGTAGGTCAGAGGTAAAATGTCCTTGAGTTCAATCCCCAGTACCACAAAAAGAAGGAAGGAAGGAAGGAAGGAAGGAAGGAAGGAAGGAAGGAAGGAAGGAAGGAAGGAAAATGATGTCCACAAAGATGCTGATTACCATGGCTTTGTAAACATAAGTAGAGCGATAATTCATCATATGATAAGAATTAACATACCAGCAACCTAAGCTCTCTGAAACAGAGCTCCGATATGGGCTCTGTGCAATAAGCAAATGTTACTAAGCCTACATCCTAAAGATCATCCAAGTGTTCTCAGACCATTCCTAATTGACACAGGAAATGGGGCAGAAGTATATAATCTGTTCACCCCAACGTATTTTCCATTCCTTTCTGAGACAGGTAATCTGCTTTTCCAGAATGCCTTAGAGCTACAACTGTATGATTGTGTTGTATGCTTAAGACCATAAAACTGAGGGTCTGGGATTTGTCAGATATAGAATTAGAGTTAATTTATCCAATGCACTGAATAAAAGAAAAAACGTTTGGAGTGTCTACTGTGTATTTAAATTTGCACATATTGTTTTTTATTTATTTTCCCAACCACATATTTCAATCAGACATTAGTAGCCCTATTTCCTGATGAGAAAATTAATCCTGTAGTGGAATATTTCCTGAGACCCTCAACGAGTAAGTGACAGAGTCATAATTTGAATCTGAGTTTATTTTGCCTTAAAGCTTGCATCTCTATAACACCTCTCCTGTAATTTTTGGTTGACTTTTAACAACTGACTTATTAGATATCCATTTCTATGATAGATTTAAAGCAGTAAATCAAAGGGCAGATAGGCACTGGCAGATGTCCAATGCTCAGGAAATAAAACTGGGAATCAATAAATGGGATGGCATCAAATCAGAAAGCTTCTGCGCAGCAAAGGAAATCATCAAGAGTCTGAAGACAGAGCCTACAGAATGGGAGGAAATACTTTCCAGCTATTCCTCTGATAGAGGACTAATAACTAGAATATATAAAGAACTCATATCTGGGTGTGGTGGCGCATGCAATCCCAGTACTTGGGAGGCTGAGACAGGAGGATCCAGGTTCCCAGCCAGCCTCAGCTACTTAGTGAGGCCCTACACAACTTAGTGAGTCCGTTTCAAAATAAAGAATAAAAAATAAGGCTGGGGGTGTAGTGTGGAGGTAGAATGTCCCTGGGTTCAATCTCCAGTACTGCCAAAAAAAAAAAAAAAAAAAAGG
Source organism: Graphiurus murinus (assembly GCA_004027655.1). Taxonomy (NCBI): domain Eukaryota; kingdom Metazoa; phylum Chordata; class Mammalia; order Rodentia; family Gliridae; genus Graphiurus; species Graphiurus murinus. Next base: position 47,610 of record PVLC010008485.1, on the reverse strand, counting down.
ACTCACAAATCTGAACACATGCAATCAGGGAAGTGCAAATTAAAACAACACTGAGATTCCATCCAACTCCAATTAGAATGGCAATAATTGTGAATATAAACGTTAATAAATGCTGGCAATAAAGTGGGGAAATAGGAACCCTTACACACTGTTGGTGGGGCTGCAAATTAGTACAACCACTGTGGATATTACAGTTTAGGTTCCTCAAAAGGATAGGAATGGAAGCACCATATTAGCCAGCTATCCCATTTCCCAGTATCGTTCCAAAGGACATAAAATCAGAATGCTATAGTGATACTTGTATGTCCATGTTTACAGCAGCACAAATCACAATAGCCAAATTATGGAACCAACCTAAGTATCTGTTAACAGATGAATGGATAACCAAAATGTGGTATAACAAAATTTTACTCAGCCATAAAGAAAAACAAAATGATGTCATTTTGCAGGAAAAATGGGCAGGACTAGGAAATATTATGCAAAATGAGATCAGCCAGTCTCAGGAAATCGAGAGTCAACTGTCTTCTCTAATACGTAGAAGCCAGAAAGAAAGTAAGGGAACAAAATGGACTTTAGAGAATTGAGAAGAGACGGGTAGAAGAGTGGGAGGGGAGAGGGGTCAGAAGTGCGGAGGGGAGAAAGTGGAACTGATGAAAGACACAGTTCAGCTAATGCTGTGTCCACAGAAGAAGGACCATGCCAATCTCACTAGCGGTATGGGGAGTCACAAGGTGAAGTCTAGAGGAAGAGGCACCGGCTTCTGTGTGCTCCTGTCTCTTTATCACTTTGAACATGAACCTCACTGTGATGTGTAATTACGATGCACCAATAAAAGTGTTTTAGGAGGCACACTTTTGTATATTTGAGATCACTGATAACAAATAACCTATAAAAAGCTGAAATAAAATTTTGCAAACTATGGAAGCCTGGGGCCATTTGTGGGGATAAACAGGCCTGATTAACTTGAGAGGTGCTGGCATTAGCTCTGCACTATGACTCTAAAATGTGGTTGTGGTACTTAATAATTATCTTGAGTGGGTAAGAGAAAAAGCAATTTTATTCCTATATAATGTTTACTATGGCAAAGAGTGGAACAGTGAGGGCAGATATCCTTGACACTTTCCTGAACTTACAGGGAAACATTTGCCCTTTTATCGTTGAATATATCAGCCATATCATTTTCACTGAGGAGCTTTATCAGGTTGAGAAGTTTCTTTCAACTGACAGTTTGCTCAAAGTTTTATCAGTAAAGGGTGTTATCCTTTGTCAAATGATTGTTTTAGGCCGGGCATGAACTTTAATTTATCACAGTCTACCTATAATTGATCTCACACTACCTTATGTATAGTAAAAGAACCTAACAGTAAATTTTCATTTCTCCCTCTGCCTTTGTGCTACTGCTGCCAAACACTGAATTTCTATGAATGCTATTAACCCAACTGCACAATGTTATTGTTTTGCCTCAAACAGTCAATATCTTTTAAGGAGATAAAAATAACAAAAGGTTAATTTTGAATATTTCCCCTTGTAGTGACCATTTCTGGTGATCATCCTTCATTTGCGCAGATGAAACATAATTTTGCTTCTGCTTGGAAAACTTTTAACAATCTTTTGGTGAAGAATGAATGGTGATGAGTTCTTTCCACTTTTGCACATCTGCAAAATTTACATTGTCTCTTTATTTTGAAAGACATTTTGCAGGGCACAGGATTCTAGATGGGCACTTTTACTTTATTGCTCTGGTGACTTTTGACACGGGTTGTTTCCTACAAGATGGCTACTGATTCTTTTCTCTATCTATTTATTATACCTCTTTCCTGGTAATTTGTTTGTTCTAGTTTCAGATTTTCTATTTACCACTGGTTTTAAGAAATGTAAATATGATGTGCTTCAGTAGAGATTTCTTCATGATTATTGTTCTTAGAATTCTCTGAATTGCTTGAATCTGTGTTTTTTTATTTCAAATCTTTTCAATCTTATTTATTCTATCTTTTTTATGTCCTATCCTTACCTATTTTTAGGATCTCCACAGTTAGCTGGATACTTTAGTATCTGTGGTGGCGTGCAGTTCACTGATGGTCTATTCATTCTTTCCAGTTTTTTTCTCTATTTTATGTTTTGGTTTTATATTTTGTGTTAACTCCAAGTACACCAACCTCTTCTTCTGCAAAAATCTCGTCTATTTTTTAACCCAGTTCAGCGATTCTTTCCATCTCACATATTATGGTTTAATGTAAAAGAAGTTGTATTCAGATACTTTTATTCTTACCTCTGTCAGTAATCAAGCAAGAATTCAGGGAGTCCTGGGGACAGGTGTATAATTGCTAGGAATTGAAGTGAGATGGAGTGGAGTTTGACTCCCTGTGGTATAGCCACATCAGGGGCAGAGCCAGAAGTAAATCAATAAAGTCCTAGACCCAAATTCAAATGCACTGAGCATACATTGCCCTCCAAGAGGGCATTGAGCACACAGCTAGTATCCTTTTAATAGCGAAATCACTTAGCACCTTTCAGACTTCTGACACACAGTAGGGGAAAAACAAATACTTTTGGAATGACCAAATGAGTTAATTAATAATTACACCTGTCTTCCAGCTGTGGGGATGTCCCCCACTTGAACCCAGTGTAGTGACCACTCTACTATTCCTTCAGTATCTCATTTAGTAAGCATTCTTTGAGCATCTTGTTGATTTGTTCTTTCCCCGGTGCTGAGGATTGAACCCAGGGCCTCGCACATGCCAGGCAAGCACTCTATCACTGAGCTACACCCCCAGCCCTCTTTGAACATCTTGAATGTAGAAAGGTAGATTGTGAGAGACTGTACTGAGGCAGATACACAGAAGTATAAAACTTAATCTTTGACCTAATAGAGTTTGCAGTCTAGGGGAAGAAGGAGAACTAAAAATGGCCAAGTATTATACGTGACATAATTATATGCATGATAAGCCTATAAAGGGGTTGCTTTGCCAAGAAGGAGTGATTATCTTTAATAGATGGCGCCTTTGCCACGCTACCATGATACCCACATGAGGTGGGCTCTAAACAAATGTTGATAGATTCCTGGAAATTGATTATTTTATGTAATTAGCCCTGTGATATGTGGAGGAATTTTCCCTGTGGGAAAGATTCTGTGGCACTTGCATTCTGTACCTGGCTTGTAGCACTGAATACAATGATCCCCAGTTCCATGTGTACTTTTGCAAATGGCAAAATTTCATTCTTTTCTCTTATTTTTTCTTTTTTTTTAAACTTTTTCTGTGGTGCTAGGAATTGAGCCCAGGGACATTCCACTTCCAAGCTACACTCCCAGCCCTATTTTATTTTTTATTTTGAAACAGGGTCTCATTAAGTTGCTGAGACTGGCTGCGAACCTGCATTCTCCTGTCTCGGCCTTCCAAGTATTGGGATTACAGGCGTGTGCGACCACGCCTGGCTGATTTCATTCTTTCCTATAACTGAAGAAGAAAGGATTTTGAATGTTTTCATGCTAAGAAAATGATAGATTTTAAGGAGATAAATATGTTTACCCTCATTTACATATTACTCAACATACACGTATACTGAAACATCATGTGGCACCCCATAAATATGTCTGATTTTTATTTGTAAGCTAAAAATTAATTAATTTTTGTGATACAGGGATTAAACTCAGGGGAATTCTACCTCTGGGGTATACTCTAGCCCTATTTTATTTTTTATTTTGAAATAGAGTCTCACTAAGTTGACGAGGGCCTCGCTAAGTTGCTGAGGCTGGTTATGTATCTGCAATCTTCCTGTCTCTGCCTCCCAAGTACTGGGATTACAGATGTGTACTATTATGCCTGGCTTAAAAGTTAATTTAAATTTTAAAAAATTAGAGATTCTGAAAAAAATTAATAGAGTGCATTATACTTTTTCATGCTCCTTCCTTGGCTCCTGAACTAGTTGGGACTCTTAGGCACTGCTTACAATCAAGTCTGGAACCAGTAGCCTAGATTTGGGCTCCCTGAAGTTATTTGAAGGTATTAAGTTAAAATGAAGCCTCCTGAAATTCCAGCCAATTTCTACTTCTTCTTTCTGGTTGATAATATCCAAGTTAAGAATAACAAGTTGGTCACAAGAAGTACCCTAGAGAATTTAGACTTCAGCACAAGTCTGTGTTAGACATTCCAGAACTGTACAGGCATCCAGAAAGATATTTCAGGTCGAAGTGTGAATATTTGATGTTCTGAAAGCTCAGCTCTTGAAGTTTCATTTCACAATATAACACCTTTGCCTTTGCTCGCCAACACCGGGCTCAGTTCCCTTCACCTCTCTTGGGAAACAGGGGTCAAGTTGTCAAAGTGCGAAAGTACCATTTCTGTCCTACGTACATGCACATTTGCTGCAGCTTACAAAAAATACATACACACATTCAGCTTCCCTGAGCAACATGCATTTAGCTTTGATGCAGCCAGCAATGGGGAGCCTCTGTGGTGTTTTAACCAGGGCGAGGCACACTGAAAACAGCAACCACACCAAGAACAACAAAGGACTTGTCGTTGAGGCACTGACAAAAGAAAGAGGTATCAGAAGTTTAAACAGCAATCTTTGTTAGGGCTCATGTCCTTTCAAATAAAATTGTGCAAAAATGGTCAACTTCTTCCTTTAAATCAATAACAAGAAAATGTGTGGGGGGGTAGAAAATGAAAAATTAGAAGAGGAAAACAACAACAAAAGAGGGACTTTTAAAGATCCTTGGTAGGAATGTATTTCTTTCTGTAAGCTATGCCTGAGCTAGCCCCACTTAAAGAAAGGTAGAATAGGTTCGATCACTATATCAATGAGTTGAAACCATTCTGCCAGAATATTCTTCTTTTCTTTGTTTTTTTATTTTTTCTTTCCTACATGTTTGTTTGTTTCTTTGTTTGAGAGTGGTGGTATGGTGGGAAAATTAAGCAAAAAATATGCCCTTTGCCGGGCGTGGTGGAGCACGCTTGTAATCCCAGCATTCGGGAGGCTGAGACCGGAGGATCCAGGTTCGCGGCCAGCCTCAGCTACCTAGTGAGGCACTCCGCAACTTAGTGAGACCCGGTTTCAAAATAAAGAATAAAAAATAGGGCTGGGGGTGTAGCTCGGAGGTAGAACGCCCCTGAGTTCAATCCCCAGTACCACAAAAAAAAAATATGCCCTTTGAGAAAGTAAAAAAGAACATTATTTCAGATTTTAAAATAGCTTGAGTAATGTATTACTTTTTATAATGTTTTATTAGATGGACCTTCTACCAGATTTAGTTTTTTAAAGTACTAATTTATTATTTATTGTTGAGTCAATAAGCATATAAAGTACAAAATTGAAGTGCTCGGATAATTCAGCATTATCAAATTATTACACACTTAAAAATTCTTACTCTTACTTTTATACTCATCTCCTAATAAACCAGAAACAAACACTTTGAAGCCATGCCCCAACCCATAGTCTTCTTAGAGAAGCTCAGACTGAGAATCAACGGTGAGGAATTAGGGTACATATATATTACAAACCAAGTGACCCCCAAAGTGCAAAGGAGGCCATATAACCTGGGAGCCCAAGCAGTCTCTGCTCTATTTCTGCTTTTCCTCCTTGAGAGAAACTCAGGCCCACAGTGTGGTTTTGTTTTGTTTTTGTGGTACTGAAGAGCAAATGCAGAGGTAGTCTACCTCTGAGCAACATCCCTACCCCTGATTCATTTTTAATTTGAAACAAGGTCCCACTAAGTTGCTGAGGGCCTAAGTTGCTGAGGCTGGCTGCAAACCCGTGATCCTCCTGTCTCAGCCTCCCCAATACTAGGATTACAGGTATCCATGACCATGCCTGCCTCACAGGGAGGTATGGGATGACACTTGTCTCTTAGCCTCCCTTCATCCTCCTCAGATATTCAGTCTGTTAACCTCAGTTCTCTTTTCCCTTGGCAGGGAGAGGATTGCTTTGGCTCCTTCTAACACTTGTTCTCCTGCATTGTTGCTAGTATATTTCAAACACTGCTGTAAACAAGGGTCTGGAGATACCTTCACATCTGGGCCAGTGGTAATTTACCCTATTATTTTTCTTTCTCCAGAGAATGGGTTACAGGACATATAAAAGACAATGAAGCAAGGTGTAAGGACACAGGAGACATGGGAAGACAGGAGGATTATTCATTTGCAAGGAGTCCCAGTCTTTGCCCTTGTGCAACACTGGCTTTGGAGAAATCCCGAAATAGAGACAGGATAATAGTTGGAATTAAAGTTTAATGAGGGGAACTAAGTAGATGACTGGGATGGATGACTACGAGATCTCACTAGGGAATAGATGAGATGGCAGTGGGCATAACTTCTGTCTATCCTTCCCTGCTGTCGGACCAGGCAGATAAATGAGGAGACAGCTGAGCCTCAGCCATGATGCCTTGTTTCACTTTAAATCAGTGTTTTCTAGCTAGGCACACTGATGCACACCTATAATCTCAGTACTTAGGAGGCTGAGATAGGAGGATAGTAGCTTGGAGCCAGTACACAGTAACTTAGTGAGACTATATTTTGAATTTTTCAAAAATGTTTTAAAGGGCTGAGAGTGTAGCTTGGAGGCAGAATGCCCTTGGGTTCAATACCCAGTATCACAATCAATCAATCAATCAATCAATCAATAAATCTGCAAGCACTAGTTGGTCCTTACACCTGCCTAGCTATCTCATCTCACCTTGTCCATCGCTCTCTCACTGTCCTTCTTCAACTACGGCCCTGGTTGACCAGTACTTAGGACAGTCAGAAACTGATCATTAGATTGGGTTCTACACAGAACTCTCCCCTAACCCCCTCTCTGCCAAGTGCCAGAGTGAGGGAGATGTTTTCAGGGTCACTGACATGAAGACAAGTTGGCCTAGGTCTCCCACAAACCATGGCCCAATTTCCTGAGAGAGGAGGTCAGGGAATTTCAGACAGTGTATCATCCAAGGCAGCTATTCCAATGGCCAGGTTTTCCATTCATCTGTGTTTCTCTCCTTTGCTTTGTCTCCCTTCTTTGTTCTATTAATGTGTCATATTTGTGTTCTAAAGTTTCCTTGAACCGATTACATCTGCCAGCACTGTTCTGTTGACAATTCTTATAGATGTCACCAACAAGTTTCTAGAACATTGAGAAAAAGAGTTTCAAATCAGGATCTATCACTACAGAATTTTAAAACTCTGCTGATAAAGAGAACATCCAAGTATTCTCTGAAAAAAAACAACAAAGACTTAGGTTATCACATTGTCCTTCTAAAAACCCTTGAAACAAAAATACAAGGGAACACTGACCCTCAAATAAGTCCTATTGAAAGATTTTTTATCAAGATATCTATGTGAAAAATAGAACTTTGATTTATGTTTTATACTATTACAACTGTGATTTCAAATGAATCTTAGATATAAGTATAAAACCCAAAACTATAAAAACTTCTAGAAGAAAATATAGGAGACCTTGGCTTAGGTGAGGAGTTCTTATGATGACATTAAAGCACATTCCATAAAGAAAAGTAACTTGAACTTTTTCAAAATTAAAAACCTGCCACATGAAGGACATTATGAAACAAACACACAAAATGTAGCCTTGGAGATAAATTTTGCACAATACATATATGACAAAAAACTGTAGAATACTTGAAGAGCATTCTAAACTCAATAATAATAAAAAGAAACACTCAATTATAAACTGGATGAAATATATGAACAGACACTTCACTAAAGATATACAGATGGTAAATGAGCCCATGAATAAAAATTCAATATTATTAGTCATTAGAGAAATGAAGATTGACATCGTAATGTGATCCCAACACAATACTTACGGTTAAAAATAGTGCAAAATACAAATGCTAGCCAAGAAATAGAGCAACTGGAAATTTGATGCATGGTTGATATGAATATCAAATATTGTAGCCTTAAGTAAGGTTGTAGCAATTTCATATATATTAAAACACGTACCATAGACAGAGTAAACTTTCTCTTAAATGAAAAAATACCCATGTTCATATAACTTACATGTGAATGTTTATAGCTAGTTAATTCACAATTGTCCAAAGCCAGAAATGATCCACTCTCTCATGTCTGGAGAAACGATGAACAACTATGGTAAATCCTACTCAGTAATACAAGAAAACAAACTAGTGATATACACAGTCCCCTGGATTCTAAAGGAATTCTGCTAAGTGAAAGAAGTCAGCCTCAAAACTCTCCCTAATGATCTATTTACATGACAAATCTTCAGGGATGAGGAATATATCAGAGATGGTTTTGGGCTGTCGAGAGGTGAATAAATTAACTACAAAGAAGCTGCACAGGAAAGATTTGGGGAAGATGGAATAACTGCCTTTGTATTCTGTTTGTTTTGTCTACATTTTTGTTAAAACTCATACAATTGTGCGCCAAAGAGAATTTTATTATATGATAATTTAAAAGGCAAAATCAAAAACAATGAAGAAAATAAGAATGTCATAAATTTTTTGTGTGGTTTTTAGAAAGTACAGGCAAAATTAAAAGGACCCACAGAATGCCTAGAAAGATAAGTCCTAAAATCTCACACATATATAAAAATCTCTGTGAAATCTCAGGAAAAAAAAATGAGAATATAAGTAGCCTAAAATTGCAGAGAGGGAACATAAAACCTACACAGCAATCGAAATCCCACTAACTTCATATTTATGAACAGTTAACCTATGGTCATATCCCTGATCAAACTGGTATTTGTTTATTGCAAAATAAAGATGATACAATCCTTGCAGCATTCAAGTTCACTGTGGATGTACTATGTCTGAGGAAATTTCTTTAGGTTGTACTCCAGTAAAGCAGGTAAAAATCAAGAAAGAAAAATAGTTCAACTGCTAAGTGAAAGACATTTGACTCAAAACTCTTCCAAATGATTCTATTTATGCACCACAAGTTGTCAGGGGCTGCAGATAAGTGTGGAGAGCCATTATGCCCAAAAGACGGCGCGTGGCAAAAGCGACTGTCTGACACAAACAACTCCTTACTAGGGCATGGCCAGGAGATCGGTGCGGAGGTGGGTCGGGCCATATGTTCCTGGCCAATTGGCTTTCAGAACGGGCCGGCTCGGGATTGGTCAGAAGCTAGTATATAAGCTAGGGGCAGAAACGCAATGGGGGCTATTTTCTCTCTGTAAGTCAACTGCCTGAGTAAAGCTTTGCATAGAAGGGACCTGTTTGTGGCGTTCTTTGTCTGCTGGTCAGACACTTGCGTGCCGCAGATAGGCAAAGAAGTTTGCAATAGGGAAACTGCTTCAGGAATGCAGCAAAATAAATAGTAGAATGACCTGTCTGTAATTGGTTCAAATTAGATCCTACAGTCAATAGACTCAGATGAATGTCTTGCAAAAGAAAAGGATAAATTCCAATACATAGGTGAAATAGAGAACTAGGGATTCTTAATGTTATGTTGAAGAATATACATATTTATTTTCTTCATCAGGAAAATGAGAAATCCCAGGAAAATGAAAAACTATACTGGAAAGCCATGGTTAATTTACAAGACAAAGTAAAATATGGCATGATTTCAGGCAATTGAACAAATATCCAAAAAGTAATCTGTTTAAGATTAAAGCAACTTTTTGCTCAAGTGGTCCTGGGCATGTGACCTTGATCATGTTAATATTAAAATAGTATCTTACATGGGCGTGTTCTTCATTGGACAGTAGTTATACTGTCTGTGATTATGTAATGCGATTTATCACGTTTTAAGAATCAATTTATATAATTATGTTTACTAATAGAAGATAAACTTGTTGATATTTCCATCATAAAAATAAAGCCCTTCTTAGCATGATTCAGAAGGTGAAAGTGAAGATGATGTGGAAGAAAATTAGGAGTGCCAATATTTTCAATTGAAATGATGGAGGTTGATAAATCAAGATGTACAGATAATCCTATTTAATGCATAAAATCAAGCAGTGACTGGACTAAAAATCACAGTATAACTAGTAATATTAAGAACATGCTGGGTGATGTGGCTCATGCCTAGAATCTCAGTACTTGGGAGGCTGAGACAGAAGGATTGCAGATTTAAGAGCAGCGTGTAGTAATTGAGCAAGACTATCAACAACTTAGTGAGATTTTGTTTAAAAAAGAAATAAAATGGGCTGGAGTGAATCTCCGAGGTAGAGCACCCCTGGGTTTGATTCTCAGAACCACACACACAAAAAAATAAGCTAAGAACATGTGAGGCAGCTAGGTGAGGTCCCTTGTAATTAGCTAATTCTTATTCATAGAAGAATCAAAAATTTATTTGATAAATAAAGATATATCAGTATATTATTTAGAGGTGTGGTTATGACTACCCAAGTAAGCACAATAGGTCTCCTGAAAATGCTTATTTCTCAATAGCAGGATTGGAGATGATGTGGAATGAGATTAAATATTTTAAGTCATTTGATCCTTTTTTATTTTTTCTATATGCATGTGTTACTTTAATAAAATAAGGAAAACAATAAAAATTGAAATGTGCTAAGCAAAAATGATACCGAGAAGAAAATATAGTGACAGAGAAGATACTGGGTATAATCAAACAGGACTCCTTTACTCTCAAAGTTCATAGAGAAAGATTTGACACAATAGTGAGAAACACTTACGCGGAATAATATTCAACAGGGTGGAGACATTCTAAATTATTATAATCACAAATTACTCCAAAATAAAAGAAAATAGCCAGTCTTTGAAAAAAAAAACAAAATGAGGTCCAAAATGGAGACATCTATTGAACTCAGATTTTGAAAATCACAATTTCACATACTGGAAAGAGAAACACAGAGCCAAGATATCCACGAAAACACAGTTGAGTGTATATTCTTAGGACTGTAGTATGAGGAAAAGCATAAGGCTTTATACAATAAAATTGGAACAAAACCAAAGATGGCCCGAGTACAACCATTTGGGCAGATGGTATACTATTACCAGTCAGACTTCTCAATGCATTTGCCATGTCTTTTTTTATTCTTACTTTAAAAAATCAAAAAGAAAGTTCTTCAAGATAGAAAAGATATCTTTTTGAAAACATTACAAAGAGTAATCTAGAGTCCAGTGGAGGTGGAAGATAAGACAGCTTTAGGTATTTAAAATGTGCTAAAGTAAAATATATTGAATGAGCTTGCAGATACAGTCAAAATTGAGGATATAGAGAGAAATGTTGAGTGACTAGATGTACCAATAGCATTATATTTTTCAAAAGAGGTAAAGAAGGCTGAGACAGGAGGAACTGGAAAACATTATGTTAAATGAGATTAGTCAGTCATAAAAAGTAAAAAATCATATGCTTTCCCTAATATGTGGAAACTAGGGAGAAAGTGGGTCATAAGAGGAACCAGACAAAGAAGGAGAAACCTTAAATGAGCAAAGAAGGAGACTTATCTGAAGGTGATGGCGGGGAATGGGGGACACCCTAATGTACATGATGTACATTCACAAACATATCAAAGTCAACCACTAAACTGAACATGAGAAGGAGGGAGGGGGAAGGGAATGGGGCAGAAACTGGGGAAGGGTTAAATGAGAAATGTGTGCATGTATGCCTCTACCAGGTTGTACCCTAACAAAGATGTATGATTACAATGCACCAATAAAAAAATGTTAAAAAAAAAAGAATTTAGCAAGACTCTGTTTTGAAAAAAAAAGAGAGAGAAGCGGGGATACAACTCAGGGGTAGAGCATCCCTGGGTTCAATTCCCAGTAACACACACACACACACACACACACACACACACACACACACACATCAGCAAAGGATTATGAAAAAGATGATTCGATAAAGCCCTAAAACAATAACAAAGAACTTGGCATCAATGTAAACAAATATAGACGCACAAGAAATGGATTATCCTGGGCTAATTTGTAACAAAATAGGATTATTGACTGGACCAGCAGAAGCTGACAAGTGAATGGAAGATATCTTAGTTGTCAGCGGTGCATGTAAGTATGCCTCTCATATCCCACAGATGCGACTGAATGGTATGGGCTGGTATTATAGCTCAATTAGTTGAAATCATGCTTATTTGAACATTTTTATCCCAAGGATGTTAATTAATGCAATATGTCAGTCACTGAGTATGACAACTGGAAAAATCAATAGTGGCACAGGACAGGGTTCCCTTGTGTCCTTTTTACACAGTTTTGTCACTGGATAGAATAAAGAAGCCAAGTTGATTAAACTCACTAGTGACACAATGAGCACAGAAAATTCATCATATTAAAACACCAAGTAACAACCCACAGAGACTTTAGCATGTTTAGGCAATGAACTACATTATGATGTGAAATTGCAAAGCACCAATAAAAGTATAAAAATATAATATTAAAACAACATGCAGCTTATTAGGAATACATGGCGTGGACTCAGAAAATTTTCCCCATCAATATTGAAAAGATCACTTGATAAATAGGGAAGATTCATCAATAGTTTACACTAAAAAATGTAAGTGTAACATAAGATCAATATAAACCAAAAATAGAAAAATTTGTATTAAAATTTACTTTGCAATTAAGCTTCTTTAGAAGACATTCGGTTCACTGATTTGGGGAATTGAGACTTCTACTATTTGTAGCTCTCCCCAGTCAATGGCCAAATGGTTAAAATTCAATGATCCCAAGGCTGCTGAGAAATATGCCACCTCTCTTTTGTACATTCTCAGTGCATATGAAAAGTAGTGTGAACCTTACCATTGGGCCAAGGTTTGTACTTAATAAAAAGAAGAATGAAAATAACATGCTATTGTGAATACAAAATCTAGTTATATTCAAGTGGATGGTAAGAAACTGAAATACACCCAGAGTAGGACAAGCAGAATATTGTGGGAAATGGAATCTATGTTATATAAGAAATAGCTGAAAGCACAGTGAACAAATTAGCCTAGAACAGAGAGGATGGTTCATCCTATATTTTCAGTGTCTAATAGTGTAGTCAATAAATGCTATGAAAAGATAAAATATGCTGCATATATAATAAAAGTATAGGCCAGGCATGGTGGCACATGCTTATAATCCTAGTACTTGGGAGGCTGAGACAGGAAGATCGCAGATTCACAACCAGCCTAAGCTCCTTAGTGAGGCCCTCCAAAACCTAGTGAAATTCTGTTTTAAAAAATAAAAAATAGAGCTGGGGGTATAGCTGGAGGTAGAATGCCCCTGGGTTCCATCTCCAGTTCCACAATAAAATAAAATAAAATAAAATAAAAATAAAAGTATAATCAAGACATCATCATATGACCCTAGGATAAAAGAGGTCTTTAAATATAGTAATTTTTTTTTACTCATTGTCCTGAATTGACAAAGGGATGTTCTTTTGTGACAGCTCAAGCACTATTGCCTGTGTCTTGGGCAGACACTTGGAAGTCAATCAGACCTTACAAAAGGCGTGGTTTTCTAGCCATCTCGGTGGGTGAACTTTCTAGACAAGTGATGTCATGGAAAACCAGTTTTAACCTGGTCCACATAGTATTATTTAGAATTAAATTATCAGATGGGTCTTTAACTAAACTAAAGGCATTTGTTTGGCCCTTGGGTTTTTCATTATCTTGTTTGGTATTTATATTCTTTAGACAACTATTTGGGAACATGGACCCTATTCCAAATGACTCACAGGTGTATTCACATAAGCATGTTATTTTCATTGTTCCTTTTACAAGTACAAGCCTTGACCCAACAGCAGAGCTCTCTCTGTCTTTCATGTGCTCTGAGAATGCACAAAAGAGAGATGGTATATTTTTCAGTAGCCTTGGGATCATGTTTTGTAACTTTATTTTGTATGTGTAGGGGAGAGTATTGGGGCTTGAACCTAGGGGCACTCTACCACTGAGCTTTGCCCCAAACCCTTTTTATATTTTTATTTTAGAACAGAGTCTCACTAAATTGGCCAGGCTGGCCTTGAATGGGCAATCTTCCTGCCTCAGCCTCCTAAGTACTGAGATTATGGGCATGCATCATTGAACCCAGCTACTTTGACATTAAGAAGGCAAAGAAGAATGATGTTAGTGCCAAGGTGGCAGTATACTAATTTTCTTTGAAATTCCTTCTGATATGATTATAAAAAGTGGCACTTTGGAATGTCTCAGATCTTTTCCTTCCTCAAGGTGCCCTGAGTCACCACGGAAGAAATCGTGGTTACCCTGCTAGACAGTAGGGTGAGGTATCGGGTAGAAAGAAAGGTTATATGCAGTAGGACTAAAGTGCAAAACATCTGATGCTTAACAGTTATGTGACTCATGTAATTACTGAACTATCCTGAACTTCAACTTGAGAATCTGGACAAATGAAGTAGAACTATAGAAAGAAATGGGTGAGTGAGCTTGTTAGGAGTTAAAATCTGCCTGTGATGAATCTGGTGGAACCCTCAACTGCGGTGTTCCCTTAACCAGTAAGGTCTAAGAGCAAGGCTTGGCCTGCTAAATAAGGGATGTGTGACATTTCTCGCTTTACATTCTTTTATTCTGGAAATTTGGGCTTTGCTTCCACATTATTTTTTAAGAGGCTCAGGGTGCAGTACATCGAGGAGAACAAAGGCCTAGGCCTGGCTCAGAGGTATCCATTAACTCTACAAATACCGGCAACTGAGTCAAGAGAACTTAGGTTTCTTATCATAAGACAGAAGGAAGCTTTAAGACAAGAAAGCTTGCCAAACTCTCCACTTGCCTAAAAACTTATTAACCAGCTACTTTTTAGCTGCCTGAGCAAATAGGAAAGATTTATCTAATGAATAGTTCTTCTTCACTTTCAACCTTTAACCCTGCTCCTCCTTTGCTGTTCCTGCTCTCTACTAAAAGAATAATTCATTTACACTTTTGTATTTTTTCTGCTGCTCCCCTAATCTTAGCAAACACTATAGGAAATAGCCTTTCTAGTTAAAAATGTACCCACTTAACTCTAAGGAAAAACAAGGCTGTAAAAAATTATTTTTGTATACCTTGTTGTAATGAGCATAAATATCACTCATGAGATGAATTAAAACAGATGCATCTTAACATACATGGTGTGTAAGCATACTCTCACTCACTCTCGACCTTGTCTCAATCTCCACCTAATGAGGAACCCCCAGGCTCTACCGCTTCTTTGAGGGCTGGCCCCCAGCACTCAACCCTTCAAACAAAGTCAAGGCTGAGTAGAAAAACCAGAAAAGAATCAAGTACATACAAATCCAGGAGACACAAGAAATATAAATCAAATTGGGGGAAAAAAGAAAAAAAAATACTCCTTTGGATATCAAGGAATTTACCTTATTCTTTGTGTGGAAGCTAGTCATCCAATTTTAAATTAGAATGATCTCAGTGCCAATGAATTCCTATCACACTCAATCTTCACACGTGTGCAAATTATAGCTATGTCTGGTATCCTTTGCACATCTGAGATCCCATGTTTAGAAGATAATTTCCCCCAATTTTGGTCAACCTCCTATATTTTTGTTGTTTTTGCTGTTATTGGGGATTGGACCCATGAGCATTCTACCTCTGAGCCACACCTTCAGCTCTTTGTATTTGTTATTTTTTAAACAAGGTTTATCTAAGTTGCTGAGGCTGTCCTCAAACCTGTGATCCTCCTGTCTCAGACTACTAATGAACGGAATTACAGGTGTGTGCCCCCTTGCTTGGCTTTCCTATATTCTTTGTCTCACATAATGGTATTATTATCTATCCTATCTCTTGAGCAAAACCACAAATAAATATTCCATTGTTCTCTCTCCTTCACATCACACCACATCCAATACAGACGCTCTACTTACCCTCAGAAATGCTCAGGAAGTCCTCTCCCATCTGCCACTGCTAAGGTCAAGCTCTCAGTTTTAGATTAATTCAAGTACTCCTGTATTTGCCATAAAGCTCTTTTACAATCTGATCCAAATAAACACTACCATTGCCCATTACATGTGTCCATATATAAAACAGTTACACAAATCTTAAATTCCACAAACATCTATTGATAACCTGTTCTGGTTAGACATAGAGTCCTCTGAAAAGCTCATTGCCTCTGATGTGCACCATTGACATAATTAAATCATGAGAGTTGTAATTTCATCAATGGATAAATCCATTGTAATAGATTTACTGGGTGGTAACAGAGCCAGGTGGGTGTGACCAGAGGAGGTGGGTCTCTGGGGTTGTGGTTAAGTCCTGTGTGTGTACCCCTAAATCCCCTTTCTTGTTCTCTCTTGCTTCTGTCCTTCATGATGGGAGAGCAGATTCCTTGGCCTCCCTCTCTCTGTTTCCTGCTTCCATATCCTAAGCACCACCCATGTAACCCAGCCTGACCTGGACTGAACCCCTGTTGTATCCAGAACTGTGAGCAAATAAGTCTTCTTTCTTCTAAGTTGAATGGTCAGGTTTTTGGGGGGGGGTCACAGAAATGAGAATGCAGACTAACACAGAATATAATACAAGAGAATCAGTATTTTAAATCCTAGTAGGACTAAAATTAAGTGATGTAAGTTCACACTACAATAGAAAGAAGTGATTATGAACAAATAATCTAACATAGTATGCTGTGTGGTCCAGCAATGATAGTGTAAGGCAGAGAAGCAGGACACGGAAAGTGGTGAGGGTTTTTCCTGCTCTGAGGCAGGGAAGAGTTCACCAAAGAGGACATATCTGAACAAACAGTCGGATGATCGTAGGCTGAATAAGACTTTAGCAAGGCAGAGAAAAGACAACGACAGAAATCCTGGCAGAGAAAAATCCCCATACTGTAAAATCTGTTTCATTCAAGAAAAGGTATATGTACCAATACTGAGAGCACAAGGGTGAAGTTGAAGATGCAGTTGATGAAATAGCAAGAAATCTGATTAAGAGTGGCCTTAAATGTTTGTTAAGGGATGAAAACTATTGGCTTTAACTCTTTAAACATGGAGAAACTACGGTGCATTTAAAAAAATACTTTTGTGTGTGTGTGTGTGTGTGTGTGTGTGTGTGTGTGTGTGTGTTTTGTACCCAGGATTGAACGCAGGGGCATTCTACCTGTGAGCTACACCCCCAGCTCTATATTATTATTATTATTTTTTATTTTGAAACAGGGTCTCACTAAATTGCAGAGGGCCTCACAAAGTTGCAGAGGCTGACCACGAAATTGCGATTCTCCTATCTCAGCCTCCCAAGTACTGGGATTACAGGTGTGTGCCACCATGCCTGACTAAAAATACTATTATTAGTGCATTGCAATCATATATTATAGTGAGATCAGTATGATAAAAACCGACATGCATATAGCTCTTGGTGTGTTTCCCTCCACATCCTACCTTCTACCCACTCCTCCCTCTCCATGTGTGTTAATGAAGCCAATAGTAATACCGTATATATTTCCAAAGTATTATTTGAACTGTTTCCTTCCTCCAGTCCTCCTTTTTCATCTCCCCATATCTCTCCCTCCCACTATTCTACTGGTCTTTCTCCACATTTATCCAAAGTCCCTTGTGTTTCCTGTTTTGTTGTTTCTTGTTTTTTCTCTAGCTTCCACATATGAGAGAAACCATAGGACCCTTGACTTTCTTCAACTGGCTGATCTCACTCAGCATAATATTCTCTAGTTCCATTCATTTTCCAGCAAGTGACATAGTTTGTTTCTTCTTTATGTCCGATAGAATTCTAGCTATAACAACATACATCCAGAACACAAACAGTAATAAATGCTGGTGAAGATGTGGGGAAATACAATCTCTCATACGCTGTTAGGGGATTGTAAGTAGTATGACGACTGTAGAGGTCAGTATGGAGGTTCCTCAAAAAGACTAGAAATAGAACTATCATATGACCCAGCTATACACTCCTCAGTACTTTTCCAGAAGATTTAAAATTAGAATGGTATAGAGATACATGTATTCTCATGTTTATAGCAGCACAATTCGAAACAGCTAAATTATGGTGCCAACCTAGGTCCAGATGAATGGATAAAGAAAATATGGTATATGCACACGATGGAATTCTACTCAGGCATTTTAAGCAAGACCAGAATAAGATTAATCTGGTAAGTGATCCTTGGAAGGAATTCAAACCTGGGGATCTGATAGCTAGGAAACTATGGTTGTGCTCTAGATTTGGGAAGATAAATGCTGCCGCCGTATTGGGGATGCAATAGATGGGATGAATGATTGTGACACGGCCCATGCACAGAGGTTTATTACAATGAGAAAGTAAAGGATGAGGACTTGGGCTCTAAGTTTCCAAATTCAGTAACAAGGGGACTGGTGTTGTCACTGACTAAAAGATACAAATGCAAGAGGAGAGACCTGCACAATGGGGGAAGAGAAGCTTGCTTTGGACCATCCTGCATTTTACGGCTCTTATGCATCAAAGAGGGTGAGCCATGGGGTAGCTGGAAATCTAAGTTGATCCCTTCCTCTGCCCTCGCTTGAAGGTCTCTGTCTCAGCTGTAGCTGCTCTGCAAAGTAACTGAGAAAACTCAAACAATCCCACCATTCCTGGCTCACGGAGTGATTTCAGGTAAGTCTCTTCATCTTTACCCATGTCTTCACATTAAATAATTCCTGCCACCCTGTACCTCTCAAAAGCTTTGATTTAGTCCAAGTCTTTGCAGTTAGGCCAGGCTCTACCTATGAATTTTCATCACTATGCATGTGAATAAATACTTATGAGACCCAAGGAAACATAACTGTTTTTTGTCAAGCTTTTATCTAGATTTCCTGCTGCTACAGTTGACAGTCACTACATACATTGAAAGAATTGTACCTGGCAGAGAATCTGAACTCATTTAACATGTTTAAAATGATATTATACTGGAAAAAGCAGCATTTCTTTTACACTACAAGAGTACATATTTAAAGAAAATTGATGGAAAACTAGATATTCAATTTTGTTTCATAATAAAATATAAAAGGAAATTAATAGCGTGAGTCTGTGTTGTCCTTTATGAGCATTTTGCTCTTCGTAAGCTGAAATAGGCTGATGAACAACAGTTTCTGCTATTGAGTATATGTACAACGTTATATGTTTGAATATGTACATGTATATGTTATATGTATGAACAACAGTTTCTGCCGTTTAGAATACTGTATAATTATTTTACAAACCATGATTACTTCCAAATCATAAATTCATTAACTTGGACACAATATTTTCTCCTTGTTTTTGTAGACTCCTGAGGCACATAGCAGATGTGTTTCTATAAGCTTTTTTAAGGATGGATAGTCAAATTGTTAGATCTATACCTGCAATTCATGGCACGATTAAGAGATGTCTTATTTCCTACAATTGGTTTGCAATTTTTTTGCAGTGCAAATTAAATTATTAGTTATTTTTGGTTTCATGTAAGTGTCTTTACTAGTGTGAAAGCCACATACATCTATAATTTATGCTCTTTTTACCTAGAAGCAGCTTAACATTGCCAATCAGAGCAAGTCACTCAAAATGAAATGTTAAGTACAAATCAGACATGCTTCTCAGTACTTAATTATGAAGTGCCTTATCTTCTCAAAATTCATTTCCTACCATTTTTGCTTAGATTATTTCTCAGGCATGCTTGTTCTCAGGTCCTTTTGATAATACTTGACTGCTATACTGTCTGCCATTGACGGTATTGATCAGTTCTAAACATTTAACCTGTTACTCTTTTGTCTGCCTCCAGATGATTAATGGTTCCTGGAGTCTGGGAACAGGGGCGGGAGAGGTTGGGGTGTGATTCCTGATGGGAACAAGACCTCTTTTGGAAGGTGAGAAGAGTCTGGAATGAGATAGTGGTGATGCTTGTGCCACTTTGTCAACATACTAAAATTACTGGATTGTATGCTACAAAAGGGTACATTTTCTGATGTGAGTTAAATTTCAATCTTTAATAATGTCCTCCATGAGTACGATTTTAAGAGCAAAGAGTTAAGTCTGGATATATCAGAAAAAGTAACAAAAATATTAAAAATTAATATTTAGCCAGATGTGGTAGCACATGCCTGTAATCCCAGTACTTGGAAGGTTAAAACAGGAGGATTGTAGGTTTGAGGCCAGTCTCAGCAACCTAGCAAGACACCCAGCAACTTTGTGAGACCCTATTTCAAAATTTAAAAAAATAAAATAAAATGGGGCTGGGGGGGTCTATCTCAGAGATAGAATGCCCCTGGGTTCAATTTCCAATACTAAAAACAAAACAAAACAAAAATAATTAATATTTGAGATAGGTCTCAGAATCATCAGAATATAAGCTGGATTATGGTATAGTAAGACTAGTAAAAGAAGCAAGGAAATCTTTTATTTTCTCTGTGGGTATATATACAGAGATGAAAGTGTACTCTATTTTTAACTTCCCATAATTTTAAAAAGATAACTTTATGAATATTTTATTATAAAAGGAGAATATGTGCTTTGTAGAAATAAAGTTTAAGGATAAGATTTATCTTATTTACTATTTACAAGATTTGTGTTAATTTTTCCACTTAATGACAGGCATTCCTTGGAGATACTGCAGAATTAGTTTTAGGCCACTTCAATAAAACAAGTCACATAAATTTTTGGTTTTCCAGTATATATAAAAAGATGTATGATTACAATGCACCAATTAATTTTAAAAAAGTTATATTTAAGCCAGATATGGTGGCACATACCTGTAATGCCAGTACTTGGGAGACTGAGACAGTAGGATAGCAGGTTTGAGGCTGTCCCCAGCAACTTAGTGAGACCCTCAGTAACTTAGGAACACCTATTTCAATATAAAAATAAAATAGGTAGAGAGCTGTTCAAAGGTAGAACACCTTGAGTTCAATTCCTAGTACTAAAGAAGGCTATATTTTTGCTATACTGTGCTCTTTCAAGCATATATTAGTATTATGTTTTTAAAGGTGCGTACCTTAATTAAAAACACTTGATTGCTAAAGGTTAACTATCATTTGGTCCTTCAGTGAATCACGGTCTTTCTGCTAATGGGGTCTTGCCTCTATGTGGATGGCAACTGACTAAGGTGGTTGCTGAGTGGTGGGGTGGCTGTGGTGATTTCCTAAAATAAGACAATAAAGTTTGCCAATTAGCTGACTGTTCTTTTCATGAAAGACTTCTCTGTAGCATGTGATGCTGTTCCATAGCATTTTCCCCACAGTAGAAATTCTTTCGAAATTGGATCAATTATTTCAACCTCTACCACTGTTTTATCAACTAAGTTTACGTTGTATGCTAAGTCCTTTACTGTCATTTCAACAGTGTCCACAGCATCTTCCGTAGGCAGAGATTCCATCCCCCAAAACACTTTCTTCACTCAAGCACTGCTTTGGGTGTGAGCATAATCTCTCGACCTTGTCTCGATCCACACCTACCGAGGGACCCCCAACCCTGCTGCCTCAAGGGCTGGCCCCTGACAAGTCATGTCTTCAAGCTCCAATTCTGTTTATCTTGCTATTGCCACCCAATCTGCCATGACTTCCTCCACGAGGGCTTACAATCCCTCCAAGACACCTATAAGATTAGAATCAACTCCTCCCAAACTCATGTTAAAGTTGATATTTTGATTTCCCATTCTAACTCCAAGATACACCCCCAGCTCTCTATTCTATTTTGTTTGTTTGTTTTTGGTACTGGGGATTGAACTCAGGGGCATTCTACCTCCAAGCTATACCCCCAGCCCTATTTTTTTTTTTTTACTTTGAAACAGGGTCTCATTAAGTTGCGGAGTGCCTCACTAGGTAGCTAAGGCTGGCTGTGAACCTGGATCCTCCAGTCTCAGCCTCCCAAATGCTGGGATTACAAGTGTGCGCCACCACACCCAGCATCTATTATATATTTTTTTAAATAGGGTCTTGCTAAGTTGCTGAGGCTGGCCTTGAGCTTGTGATCCTCCTGTCTCAGCCTCCCAAGTACTTGGATTATAGGTGTGTGCCACATGCCTGGCCACAAATGTCCTTAATGGCATATAGATGGTATCTTAGTCAGCATTCTCACTACTCTAATCCAAATAACTTAGAGGAAGGAAGATGTTTTTGCTAATGGATTCCTTTGAGGTTTTGGGGTTCCGTCCATGTGAGGTCAGAGACCCTGGCTCTTACATCTAGGAGGCTGGAAGCAGAGAGAGGGAGAGCAGAAGGCTTTGCTCCTTACATTTTGGAGGCCACAAGCAAGAGACAACAGGGGGAGGAGGAACCAATATACAATCCCCGAGGAAACTGAGCAAATAAATCTCCCTTCTTCTGTGTTATGTGGTCTGGTCTTTGGATTACAGCAGAAGTATACTAAGACAAATGCTAAGTCCATTCCAGAAAGTTTTGGATTTACCTTTATCTTTGTGCATCAGAGGAATAACTACCTATGGCAGCTATAGCCTTGTTACAAAATATACTTCTTACATAATAAGACTTGGAAGCTGAAATTCCTCCTAGATCCATGGGCTGGTAGAATGGCTATTGCATTAGTAGAACTAAATGCATTAATCTCACTGTGTATCTACCTCAAAGCTCTTGGGTAACCAAGTCCAGTGAGCAGTCAAATTCATCAATGAGCAGTAGTATTATGAAAGGAATCTTTTTTTTTTTTTTTTCAGAAGAGTAAATCCCAACAGTGGGCTTAAAACATTTAGTAGACCATGTTGTAAACAGATGTGCTGTCATCCAGGCTTTGTTTTTCCATTCCTAGAGCAAAAGCAGAGTAGGTCTAGGAGAATTCTTAAGGGGCCTAGTATTTTGCAATGGTAAATGAGCATTGGCTTTAACTTAAAGTCACATCAGCCCCTAACGAGAGGCTCAGCTTGTCCTTTGAAGCTCGGAATGTTGCTTGCTCTTCAGTTACGTAATTCCTAGATGGCATCTTATGTCACTATGAGCCTGCTCTATCTACATGGAAACTGCTATTCAGTGGGTCACCTTCATAGGTTGTCTTAGCTAGGTGTCTGGGTAACTTGCTGCAGCATTTACATCGGCATTTGCAACTTCACCTGACATTTTGATGCTTTGAGGATGGTTCCTTGCCTCAAACCTCATGATGCAACCTCTGTGACCTTCTAACTTGTCTTCTAAGGCCCCCTCTCCTCTCTCAGACTTCAGAAGACTGAAGAGCATTAGGGATCACAATGGTTAGGCCCTGACTCAAAGGAATGCTTTGGCTGATTTGAATTTCTATCTAGACCAATAAAACTCTCTCTACAACAGCAGTAAGGCTGTTTTGCTTTCTTCTCATTCATGTGTTCACTACAGTAGCACTTTTAATTTTCTTCAAGGATTTTTTCTTTGCATTCACAACTTGACCAATTGTTTTGGTGCCAGAGGCCGGGATTTCAGCCATCACTGCTTTAAACATGCCTTCCTCACTAAGCGAAATCATTTCTAGCTTTTGATTTAAAATGAGAGATGTGTGACTCTTTTTCACTTGAACACTTGGAGGCCATTGAAAATTAATTATTTGATGTAATAATGCATGCCTTGCTTTGGGGGGATTATCTAAATTTGCTATTTAAAAACCTTTTTGAATAAACTATGAGATTCACATATGCATGAAGTCGGCAAGAATATCTTAAAAATGTGTCAATGTAGAGAATTCCTCAAAATCAATTTCACTCTTACTTTTCATTAAACAGTCTAGCAAAACAAGATCAACAACCTGCCACAATTTATCAAAAAAGAGTGTGCTTGTGAGGGCATAAACTTAACAAAAATGCATGCACATATATGCAAGTGCAAGCTTGTATTTACTAGTTGATGCTTAGTGCAGATGTATGCACAGTTACATCCATGATGTTCGTGTATGGACTTTTGATAATGCTAAAAAAAGCTTCATATTGGATTTCCCCAATAAAAATAGTTAAGTATAGCTAAATAGTTAATTTTTATTTAACTATGGAACTTGTAATGAGAATTGACTAAAAAGTCTTGTTAAAGGATTATATTTTTGGTCTTCTCATCTTTACTGTCCCCCACATCGCCATTCTGAGATTCTGATTTGCTAGTTCTGGGGTTGGCTCCAGGAATCAGTACTAATTAGGAGTGCTTTTTGTTTGAGATTCTGTTGCCAGTGGCATATGATCGCAAGTTGAAAAAAGACCCTGATCAGCAGGGGAAGAAATATTTTCTGATTCATTCAATAATTCAATAATTTTCTTATTCTTTGATAGTAAGTTTTCAATTTCTGAAACAAAGTCATTATATTTCCTAGTGTTTTTTATGCCACCATTTTTGAAATTAGCAATAATTGTTACTTGTTTGAGTGGTCATTATTATAAAATATTAAAATAATTTTTAGACATAGAGACATGGGTTCATAAGCTTACTTAATTGAAAAATCTTCCTGGTTTTAGTTTTAAGTAAGCTTTTAATTTTGAAATAGTTTTAGACTTACAAAAAAAATAGCATTTCAACATACACAAATCCAGTTTTCTCTATTATTATTGTGTGTGTGTGTGTGTGTGTGTGTATGTGTGTGTGTGTGTATGTGTGTGTGTGTGTGTGTGTGTGTGTGTGTGTGTGTGTATGTATGTTATTAGGGATTGAACCCAGGGGCATTCTACCTCTGAGCCCCACCCCCAGCCCAATTTTTTGTTCTTTATTTTGAAACAGGGTCTCACTAAGTTGCAGAGGGCCTTACAAGTTGATAAGGCTGGCTGAAAACCTACTCTACTCCTATTTCAGCCTCCCAAATAGTAGGATTACAAGTGTGTACCACCACATCTGGCTCAGTGTTCAATATTAACATATTCTATTATTATGGTATATTAGTGTCAACTAATAAACCAATGTTAATATATTACTGTTAACTGAAGTATATGCTTTATTTGTAGTTTTTGTTTCTTACTTGTTTTTGGTACTGGGGATTGAATTCAAGGGCATTCTCCTAGAATCCCTAGTTCCTTTTATCAGAGAATGAAATCTTTAAAAAAAGGTCTGGGCACTTGGTGCGTTCTTTGTTACTGAGGAATCATTTCTTTTGGATCCTCTCTGATGACAGAACAACAACAACAAAACTTCTGTGTTACTGTGTATGCACACATATCTATTAATATTTCCATATTTAACTATTTGTATATATATTAGACTAGACATCGGTTAATAGTGATGTCTCCAACTCTCATCTACTACACTATGACTAGTCTACCATCCGCCCTTTGCTTACCTATAAATTCTCACCCTACCAGTGAGACATCTCCCTCTCACCACGTGGCATAGGCTTACTTAACCGTTCAATTCCAGTATGTGGCACATTTAGTGGTTTCAGAACCGTTAGCCCGCATCCGCATGAGAAGTCATCTTGTCCACAGAGGATAGTGGTTTTGCCTTTAGTCTTTAGGTGCTGCTGCTTTCAAATGTGAGGTGAATCAGTACTTCTTGTCATTACCCTCTTTGCTGAAGTAGTTTCATACACTTGTCATGCAATTAGAGTCTCTTGTCACATTCTGCATTCCTTCCTGGGGAGCAAAGCTTTCACTTCTTGGAGCCAGAGGGATTTTTCAGCATCTCTAAAATGATCTCAGGTGAGCAGTTGCCTGTCTTGTGTTGTCTTGAGGTTGGTGTGGCTAAGAGCAAACTATCATGGCAGTAATTAATGTTCATGGCAGAAAATTATTTGTCAGGAAATAATCACTTTTCTGGTACATCCCCCAAGTAAGCAATTTAGAGCAGTAGAAGAATGTAATACTTTAAGTGCTACTATAGGTCTGGAAATGCTTCATTATTTAGAGAATGACAAACAGTTTTTCATTAAAAGTTGCATTAAGGTACACATATTCTCTTTTCTTTCTTCCTTCCTTCCTTTCTTTCTTTCTTTCTTTCTTTCTTTCTTTCTTTCTTTCTTTCTTTCTTTCTCTCTCTCTTTCTTCTTTCTATTTTTGTGGTACTAAGGATTAAACCCAGGGGCATTCTACCTCTGAACTATACCCCTAACCCTTTTTTAATGTTTTATTTTAAAACAGGGTCTTGCTAGGCTGCTGAGGACCTAACTACTTGCTGAGGCTGACTTTGAACCTACAATCATCCTGTCTCAGCCTCCTAAATACTGAGATTGAAAGAGTGCACCACCATGTCTCGGAATAT
Organism: Graphiurus murinus; assembly: GCA_004027655.1. NCBI lineage: Eukaryota > Metazoa > Chordata > Mammalia > Rodentia > Gliridae > Graphiurus > Graphiurus murinus. The sequence goes on along the minus strand of PVLC010008485.1, from coordinate 21,679 downwards.
TTTTAAATGTACAATTTTTTCTGGTTTTTAGATCACTTATTAAAAGGAGTCTTAGAAAATCAGTTTTTTCCACTGGAAATAGAATTTTTTTTAAACTTCAAATTTATTTATCACTGAAAGCCCCAATAAAATTTGTATAACTTTTAACTCACAACAATCTTAGGCTAATTATTTTTCTATTCTAATTCAATAAAATTGGTTATAATTTGTTCATTAGACTACTACTTTCTAAACATCAGTCTCTTCATGACCTTTGCACAATTTTTAGTTATATATATGTTCCATTTATATATTTGTTTATTACATATTTTGTTACTTTTAATTAAAAATGCATGGATTTAAAATAACTTTTACTCTGTCATGTACCTAAAAATATCTCATTTGCCATAAGTAGAAAGTAATTGTGCATGTAAATATAATTAAAACCAAGTTTTTATGTTAAATAATGTATAAGTAATGCTAAAACTAATCAATTTGAAAAGTTGCAAACCTAAAAATACATTACTGAGTGAGAAAAGTGGTAGTATTTTTGATTAGTCCATGATAAAGTCACATTTGGCTTAGCAGAAAGTGAAGGTGTAGTTCCTGAATAAAACAGTTTTGGTTTTCAAAGTTTTCATGTTGTCTATGTGCTCAAAACACTGAACATGGACTCAGAAAAGAAAATAAACAATTACTTTTATCTCTGCTGCAATAGGATCTGTGAGGATTATTTCTTGAAAAATGTGTTAGCTTTGTGTATAGGTGGTAAGGACCACCTCTCCACTCACCAGTGCCTTCTGACTGGGAAAATCTTTATGAAGCTTTTTTTCAAAAATTTTCAAGTACCTTTTTATTTAAAAAGATCCAAATGGTTTTTGGCAAACATCAAAAATTTACACACAATTTAGATGACAAATGACTTCACTCAATGTGGCACATATGCATACTTCTAAGTATGTAATTATTGTAGTATCTTTCATTCTTAGGCAAACTTGTCTTGTAGGGAAACTATGATATAATCCGGGAGCACCCTGCAATTCTGGTTAATTGGGGTCCCTTCCCATGGTAGGCTTAAGTTTTTCTTGAAATGAAGTCATGTGACTCACCCTGGTGAATCGATGAGGTGGGTCCCTTCCTTGTGGTAATTTTTAAGAGTCAGGGCACAATTTCTTGTGGCTTCCTCCCTCTATGGCAAGTGGTGGTGTTCTACGCAGGATTCTAAAATGAGGACCACCATTGTGGAGCGAAGCCCTGGACAAGCTGAGAAGGGCACAATCTGCTTTGTAAGTCAAAGATAAGAGAACACTATTTGTTGGCCCAGCTTACTCAAGCCCATCCTGACGACTGCACACACACACGTAGATTTAGCAAACGAGCAGACAGAGATGCAAAATCCATGCAAATTCATGGGTAAATTAATTTCTTCCAATGAGATTTGAAGGTTTGACTACCTGAAGAAACACTGGAGACTTCCTGGTGAAAGTCAACATGCTCCAGTCTTAACAGGCCTTTGCACACATTCTCCATCCCTTTATAAAGCTGAGAACAGTAAAGTTTTAGGAGGTCTTCCCATGAAATAAATGATGATTTCAGCAGATTTTAAAGCATTCCAAAGAAACTCACGTTATTGTAGCAGCACCCTGAGACTGAATTAAAAGAGCGGAGCTGCAGTGATAAAGTGAGGGGGGAAGATCTTGGGGAAAAGCCAGGAGGCAGCCCAGAGAGCTAGCAACTGGGTGAAAACCAGCAACATCGGTTGCGAGACTAGAAAAGGAATGAATAAAAGCAACCAAAAGCGCCAGTGTCCGGCGAGCCCAAACTCAGAGGGGGAGGCCGAGGGGAAGCTCTCTTCCAGGAGATGAAAGATATTCTCCCATGGAATTTAAGAAAAGCAGACATCACCATCCAGCCTTTGCAAGCAGGGCAGAAAATAAGCTCAGAAAGAGAGAGCTGAACTGGCCTGGGAGAGAGCATGGACACTCCCAGCAAAGACAGTGGGGGCACCACCCCCCAGGGGAGGCAGTGACACCTCAGGATAACTCCCCACTGTGGACTGGGGATCTCTGCGCTTGGTTCGTGCTTCACTCGATATGTTATTATTTTTCCTTTTTCTTCTTCCCTTCCTTCCTTCCCTTCTGCCTGTCTTCCTTTCTTTCTTCTATTTTTTTTCTTTTTGTTGTTGTTACTAGGCATTGAAACCAGAGGCATTCTACCTCTGAGATATACCCCCAAACCCTTTTTAATTTTTTTTTTTAAAATTTTGAATCAGCTAAGTTGCTGAGGCTGGTCTCCAACCTTCAATTCTCCTGTCTCAGTTTCCCAAGAACTGGGATTACAGGTGTGAGCCACCACACTCAGTTTCCCCCAGCCCTTTAATTATTTTTTTTTTCCTTTTTGAAATGTGGTCTTGCTAATGTAATGAGGGTCTCTCTCTAAGTTGCTGAGGCTGGCCTGGAATCTGAGGTCTTCCTGTCTCAGCCTCTCAAATACTGAGATTACAGGTATGCGCCACCATGCCCAACTCTTACTTTGTTGATTTGTAGAAGACACACTTGCTTTTTGAATACCCAAGACCAAATATTCACTTAAGTTCTACTTTTCACAGGATTGGTAAGCACCCATGCTCAGAGTCAGTCTGGGTCTGGGAGAGAGTTTGCAACACAAGCTGGGGAGACACTCAGGGCTCCCCCAGCAGCTGCTGGTTTTGTCGAGTAAGAGTGAAGAATGCTTGCACTTGAAAATGGTGGTCTGAAGAGTGGGAGAAAGAGCAAGCTGTAAGTAGGGGAACTGAGACTAATCGGGTCAGACAAAAGGCAGTGGTGACTCCCAGGATCCCTCCCCAAGCCCAGAAGGAGCCAGAGAATTGGCTGACAAGTCCCACACACCTCCTCCAGACGTGCACTAACGGGCTCAGAAGGAGGATGAACATGTGTGATGCAGCCCAGATCAGTGCAGGGGCAGAGCAGCTGAGAGCTGGCTAGCACCCCAACGGACTTCCACTCGCATCCCTGGATGCATATGTGGAAGTTAGAGAGAAAAAGGGAAAAAAGATCTCATAAAATACAAGGGAGACCAGCAGAGTAGAGGGAGGGACTAACTAGGGGGATGAGGGAAGGGAAGGAGAGGTACAAGGGAAAGAATTAGACCACAATATACTATGCACTGGTATGAATATATCATAATGAAGCCTCAGATTATGTATAATTATAACTCATCATAAAATATTTTAAAATAAAAATTAAAAAATATCTTTTCTAAAATAATTGTACACACCAAATGAAACAAAAACGTCCCTATATATCCAACCCAGACTATACTGTAGTTCTGTTATAACAGCTTAAAGTTCATAGAATGGTTTTACTTAACAAACTAATTGTGTCTAATGTTACTGTTTAAATCAATTTGTAACTTTTAGTCCATGTTACTATTTGGGATGAAGTTTCTAGTTCATTTAGAAATTCTCTATTCAGTGTTTTCAATGTTGGGCTGAAAGAAAAAAAAAGAATCTCTAAGAAATTCTTTACTCATTGACACTTGAAAATAGCTATTAATGAATAACACTTTACCATACTTAGGATGGTAATCATTTCTTTCATTTCTGCCACTATCTATATTAAAACATAATCATCTTTTTGATTAAAGTACTCTATCAATCATTTTTACTCTGTACCTAACACCATTTTTATCATTTTATTTTAGAGTAGGTTTACTGAAGTTTCTGCAGATGTTTTGGCATCTCTAACCCTCATGCTTAAATGCAATGTTATATGTAAGTATTCTAAAGCTATTGAACTTGGCCTATCACCATACACACTGATTATTGGAACACTTAAATATCTTTATATTACCTCAAATATTTTGATAGATCCTCCCTTAGTATTTTGGGGTATAATACTTCAAAATTATGCTTGAAATTGATTAGCATACTTTATGCCTCTAAATATGTAATTCAAGATGAAATAGAAAGATTTCTTTGCAAATTCATAAAAATAGGAAATATTACCTATTGCTACATATGCATTACATTTTAGTTTTCTTTGTAGATGATATATATAAAACTCTAGGTGAGATGGGTACTAGAACCTGTAATTCTAGTGCTTGGGAGTCTGAGACAGAAGAATTGCAGGTTCTAGGCCAGGCTCAGCAGCTTAGGGAGTCCCTCAGCAACTTAATGAAACCTTGTTTGAAAATAAAATAGGGTTGAGGATGTAGCTCAGAGGTAGAAACACCCCTGGGAATAATCCTTAATACCATAAAAAAAAAACAAGTAATTTATTTGCTTAGTCCTCATAACTCTTTGAAGACATATAACTTATTCAATAGCTAACATTATTAGTATTCATATTTTTATCATCCTTTTTTCTTTCATGCATGCTTTAAACTTTTTCTTTTAAAACACATATCCATGATAGTATTAATAAACAATAAGATAAAGGAAAAAACAACAAAAAGACCAATGACAGTTTTGATTACAATTCACATATATGTATACTTATAAAGCAGTCAGTGACTATCAACTCCTAGATGTGATAATTTAAAGTACTGCTCAAAAATGCTATAATATGATTGTAAATTCAGTATTAAATAATCCTTAATGGAAACCCACATCATTTATATTACTCCTCCATATAAAAGGAAACACCCTCCCCCCGTACACACACACTCCCGTGTAGATTTGAGGTCTCTCCCTAGATGGTTCTCTTCATTAGAGTGGTTGGACATCTTATGTGACAGGTCAAAGTAGTTTAGGTCTCACAAAAGTGCAAAACTCAGAAGATGCTGAGTCTTCTCAAGGCCTTAGACCTGGAGTTGGTAAAATGGGATGAGGTGAGACAGAAATAGGAACACTGAAATAGAGGGTTTCATTTGTCAAAAAGGGAGATTGGAAAAAAAAAAAAAAACAGTAAAACAGTGGACAAGGAGAGGAGGGAAAATGAGGACTGAGGAAGGGCACAGTTCAAATAAGGCTACCTCCATCTGAGGTTTCACTACCTAGCCCACTAACATACATGGGGGGGGGGAGAGGGATGAGGGATGAGTATAGAGAGGGACATACACCACGTGCTGTGTGCAGGTGTGTTTGTATTGGTTTGAATCTCACCATTGTTTATAATTACATTGCATCAATCAAAGTATAATAAAGGGGGAGGAGTTGGGGGTGCAGAGGAGTCACTGGCCCATAGCAATTCTGAAATCCAAAAAGATATCTTAGAGTTGTTTTGGTAATTTACTTGCTCTTTTCTTTGGACTCTTGTTTCTGACAACTGAGTTTTTGTTATTGTTGTTGTTGTTGGTTTTTCTACATTTTCCATGAGAAATACCCAAATGTGTATCTCCTTGGTTTCTGCTTCTGGATGTACCTGGCCAAGAATTCTTCTTTCTTCATAAACTATCTCTATACCCGTTTGTCTACACTAGCATAGGACTTCAAAGCCCTCTATGTGCTAAATTAGAATCTGCTTTGTTAGGAGCAACAAGTTCAAGTTTCTTCAGCATGAGTCCCTCTCTACTTTAGGTCTTGGATCAGCATGCTTTGGAAAAATATCCTTGATGTATTCTTAGAAGCTCTCTCAGACACCCTATTACCTATCACAGAGGAACAATGAGAAGTGGCCTTAATTTCATAAAAGCCTTTTTACATATGAAAAAATCTGCAAACCTTGCTAAACATTTTTCTGATTTTTAAAAAGGGTCTAGTAGGATGTGGTGGCACACATCTACTCAGGAGGCTGAGACAGGAGGATGGCAATGTAGAGGCCAGCCTGGGCAACTTGATAAAGCTCTGTCTCAACAATAAAATAAAGAGGGGTTGGGGATTTAGATCAATAGCAGAGCACTTGCTTAGCATTTGCAAGGCCCTGGGTTCAACCCTCATCACCATAAAAAGAAAGAAAAATAAAAATCCTACAGATGGAACCTAGGTCTGTCTATGTTATTATTATTTTTTAACACGAGGGAACATCTTACTATGAATGTGATCTTTGCACATAAGCCAATTATTATTTTGGGAATTTTTTTCAGGATAGGATTAGTGTGAGAATTATTATATTTTAAGAACTAGCAAGTCCTGAATTCATAATATTCCCTCTAAATTTTGTTCAAAAAATTAAACATCTACTCCCATAATTCATCTCATACATTTGTACTTTACCTTATCAAAGATGGCCCAGGTAAGCGTGGCATTTTCAGCTTTATGCCTGGAAAGCTCTTTTGCTGAGGTCACAAGTTCTGTGTGCCTTTTCTGTCTTCTACATTGTCTCATGCAGCTGTTCAACTAATATCCTATCCCTGCATCACTTTGATTCCCTTCCCTCCAGCTTCCTATCATGAATTCTTCATAATTTTTCCAGCTTCATTAGTGATACCCTCAGGCCTTCTAGTCACTACCTATTATCTGCTAGCAAAACCAGTACCACATATTTTGCTGTGAGTGTATCTGCTTTTTTTTTTTTTAATTCTTTATTTTGAAACCGAGTCTCACTAAGTTGCTGAGTGCCTCACTAGGTAGCTGAGGCTGGCCGCGAACCCAGATCCTCCGGTCTCAGCCTCCCAAATGCTGGGATTACAAGCGTGCGCCACCACGCCCGGCTGAGTGTATCTGCTTTTGATACCAGATTCTGTTCTGGTTATGTGTTGCAGTACCCCAAATGTATTTTAAAACAAACTATTTTTCTATTTCTCCTGATCTAAGAGTTGACTGGGTCGCAGTAGGATGATCTCTTGGCCTCACTCAGGGTCTGTTTTGTCCTTGAAATTTGATGGCATTGACTTTGGAAACTCCAGGATGGCTTTATTTGAATACCTGGTGTCCTGGCAGGGACAGCTAGAGCTCTGGCCTCAGTTGAGACACGGGGATTGGCTGTTTCTCCTCTCAATCCATGTGGCCTCAGAGCTTCTCTCTCCACTTGGCTTTCCATATCGTCTCTCTGTGCATTCTCTTGAACTGGGAAATCATAGTTCTCAAATGGGGACTCAGAACTACTTAAGTTACAAAAAATAGAAAGCATCAAGCTTTCTGAAGGGAAAGGTCTGGAAATGGCACAATTTCTCTTTTGCCACATTCCGATGGTTAAAGTAAGTCATGGGCTGGTCTATGTTCTGTGTCTTAGAAGAATAAATTGTGGCTTGAAAACAGAAAGACCCAGTTCACTGGAGACCACTTTTGCGGTCCAGCTACTGCACATGATAATACAAAGATGGTTGCTCATTGGATGATTGTTCCATCAGGGCTTTGTGAACCACATGTGGGGAAACATTTGCTTAGCTGTGTTAACATTGTGTTATATATTTATCTAAAATCACCAGTGCTATGGTAAATATTCAGGGCAATTTAAATTGTATAATGACATGTAATTTTTAAACTACCATTTTGGTGCAGATTTTAATAAATTGTTTTTTCTTAATGTGCTACAGACACTTGATAGTCTCATCAAAATAGAGCACTTTCCTACAAGCAATGTGATTAAAAAATATGGTTTAGGCAGATAGTCAAAGCCTTCTTCAGAAGAGTTAAGTGGCATTTCATAATTGGAGAAGAAAAGAAAGTGGTATCTGTTGGATGAGAATAGAGTAGAAAATATGTAATGACCATACTTGACTATTTATAACAAAGTAATATATTTCATACAGCTTCAAAATAGGCATGGAATTGACTAAAGGCCATTTATTCTGCTGCATGAAATAAAATATCACTTAAAAATAAGATTTATAGAAGAAGTATGCCAGGTAATAGAAAGTTAATATTTTAATGTTTTCAAAACACATAATTTTCACTAAAAGTTATTTTTTATGTGTGAATAAAGCTGTCAAGTTAGCTATTACTTTTGCAAAATACAACTCTTCTGTTGATCTGCTACTGACAATATTGGCTACAACATTTCAAGCTAAATGATACATCTAAATATCAATTTCATCAAGATGTTTTCCTTAAAAAACAAGTTGCTTATTCACAATAAAATGCCAAATTTAAATATCTTAATTCTACACAATTTTACATTTAAATATTTCTAGCTTAAATATTTTACCTAATTCTGCTGGTGTGTAGGCCAAACATTCCTTCTTGGATGCTTTTAATGCACAATAAGGAAGCAAACCATTTTAGGGGCTTGATTAGTTCCGTTTGCAAAGCTAACACCAGGGCTGTTCCTAGTCATGGTTCATATCAGCCTTGTCTTTCTTAAATATTTTCCTGTTTCCTGTCTGAAAAACGCCATGTTATATGCTGACTTTGTTTGAACAAGACACCTGTCAAATGCCAGAAAAAATATGGTATATAGTCTCTAAAAAACCAGAGAATGGTGAAGCACTATGTCTCTCAATTCTCCCTCTCTGTTTCCAAAAACCTAGCCGAGTTAAAGGAACAGTGAGAGCAAACCTGGTCCAGAAAAGCTGGATACATACTTCCTTGAAGGCATGGCTTTCTCTTACGAACATGGATAATCAGGAGCAGTTAGCATCACTTGTAGAAAGCTACTTTCTTGTGTGTGCGCCACTACAGTTGCTCCTTGGGATGCTGGTCATACTAACAAACCAAGCAAGCTGTTGCTGACGACGTCACTGCTTCAGCAGCCCAACCTGTAAAGCCCATCTGGGTAGGAACAGGCATGCAACAGATGGCACCGTGGGAAGGCTGTGTGCCACTCATGAAGCTGGGCACCACCGGGCAGAACACCGATAGGGAGAGCGGTCACTGCTTGGCAAAGTGCCATGAGGGATGGAGGTGCTCCCTGCTTTGCCATGAGGGATGGAGGTGCTCCCTGTCACCTGTGGTCGCCGAACTCTTCTTGGAGCAGTTGCTGAGCTCTCGTAAGCTTCCCCCAGGGAACCATGTGTACCCCATGCTGTCTCTGGCACTTTATTTGGCACTTTGCAACCTATCCACTGCCCTGCCACAGCTGAGCTGTAGACAAGGCTAATGGTAATCAACATCCAATTCTATGTAGTTAATGATGCAAATATAAATCCCTGAGTATGGGCAGCAGCCAGTCTGCATGTATAAAGAGGCCTTGACTAACGCAAACGCTATTCATTCATTCATTCATTCATTCCTCCATTCACTGATTCCTTCACAACCATTTACCTGACAAGTTAGGCACAATTCTAGGTGTTAGGATTTGAATGTGCAGCATGTAAGTCATAACTGAAGGAGACTTGTGTCTATTGGAGACTGATAGCAACTTATGTATGAATATAAAAAAGGGTTCCCCTCCCCCCAGTAGTGTCTCAGAAATAGTGTAATCATTTTATACTCAAGTCCTAATACATCTTTCATATGACAGTCACTCTTCTCGGTGCCTTTAATTCTGTAGTTGATGCTTAGGGAAGACACCACTTGAAACATTAGTCATCTGTTTAGCTATGGAGAGAGGTGATCAGATAGATGAAGTAAACGTGTGTTAAGGAACTTAATGCGTGCTTACTAATTATTCCTTTGGGGGTTTTCACAATTGCAAGTATTGAATGTCATTATAAATAATCTGTTTATAGATCAGCAGAGTAAATAGCTCTCTTGGTCTAAGATCAATAGATGAAGCAGTTATCTCTGGAATGAAAAACATAAACCCAAAGGAAGAATGAAAGAAAAAAAAGGGCCTCTTATAGTGTTATGGAAATGAGTTCTTACATCATATCACAAGTCCAGTTATATCACAGGGGTCAAAAGATGCATCTCAAACAATGTTTTTAAATGTGAAAATAATGTGCATTTGAAATCATGTTAGATCACTCAAAACAGGACTTTGGTAATGACAAAGACATATTTTTTTAAAATGTACACAGAAAACATTATAAAGAATAAATATTTAAAATATTTTCAGAAAACATTATAAAAAAATATTAGTGTAAGATTTGGTGGTGCACACCTGTAATCCCAGTACTTGGGAGGCTGAGACAGGAGGATTACAGATACACGATCAGCCTCAGAAACTTAGCAAGATTCTCAGCAACTTAGTGAAACCCTGTTCCAAAATAAAAAAAAAAAAGTGCTGGGAATGTAGCTCAGAGATAGAATGCTCCTGGGTTTAATTCCCGGTATTAAATTTAAAAAAAGAAAGAAGAAATAAAAGAGAGAGAAAATATTAATTCTTTTATTTTTTAGTTTAAGTAATCTTTTAAATGAAAATTTCAGAGAGCTGTAAAAGTATAATGAAAACATAATAATGTACCTATTGTCCAGCTCAATAAAACTCAGTATCTTTCTTCATGTTCCAGACTACTTTTTAATTTAAAAAAAATTAAATTTACTATTCTTCTATCATAAATTATGTTTTTGGTATATTATCTAAAAAGGCATTATTAAACCCACAGTCATCTGGATTTTATTGTTATTTTACAGAGGTAGTTTGGTTTTTTACATTTAGATCTATGATGCATTTTGAGTTAATTTTTGTGAAAAGGAAAGGTCGTGTTTAAATTCATATTTTGCACATGGATGTAGTTTTTTTTTTTTTTTACAGAGCCATTTATTTAAAGGACTATCTTTCCTCCATCTTATTGTCTTTCCCACTTGTCAAAGATTAGATAACTATATTTGTGCAGATGCATTTGGAGCTCTCTGTTCAATTGCACAGATTTGCCTATTCTTTTGTCAATACCACACTATCTTGATCAGTGTAGATTTATAGAAGTCTTCAAGGTAGGTAGCCAGAGGTAGCCAATCCTCTAAAGGTAGATAATGCTGGACTTTATCAAATGGTTTTATTATATATATTGATGATCATACGATTTTTTTAGCTTGTTGATGTGATGAATTACATTGTTTGATTTTCTAGTGCTGAACCAGCCTTGAAAACTTGCAATAAAGACTACTTTCTAAAGAATTGAAATTAAGTAGAAAGCACTTATCGTATAGTACATATAATTGTACAACTTACATTTTTAAATCAAAGGACATAGACTGATTTCTGTAAACTACTATCACATTCTAGAATTTTGGTCACTCTGCTAGATGAGAAGTGATATATTAATGTGGTTTCATTGTTTTCATTTGTTTGCTTGCTTGTTTTGTGGTACTGGGGATTGGACCTAGGAGTGTTCTACTTACACACCAGCCCTGTTTACTTTTTATTTTGAAACAGGGTTAAGAGATTGTCCTTGAGCCTACAATCCTTCTATCTCATCAGCCTCCCAAATCAGTGTGGTTTTAAGCTGCATCTCTCTTATTGTGAATTAAAAGTTAATGTGAGTAAATGTTAATAGAAAACATATCTTTTACTGTGATGTAAGTTGCACAGATGTTTTCATTTTCCATATTTCATTTGATACCTTGTTTATCCGGTCAAATTTATTAATCTTTCCCTTTTTTTCTTCTAGATTTTAAATCATGTTTAGAAAGATTTTTCTACCCTAAATATAATGAAATTCATTCATTATATCCTCTAATATTTAAAAATGTCTTTGGCTATGCACATGTAGTTTTCTGATCCATTCAGAATTTATTTTGATAAGTAGTGCGAGGTATTGATTTTATCATTTATAAATGACAGTTGCAATTTATTACCACTGCCATCTTTCCCATAGTGATTTGAGATTACAAGGTTTTATTTTTTATTTTATTTTATTTCTTTTGCGGTACTGGGGATTGAACTCAGGGGCATTCTACCTCTGAGCTACACCCCCAGCCCTATTTTTTATTCTTTATTTTGAAACAGGGTCTTACTAAGTTGCGGAGTGCCTCACTAGGTAGCTGAGGCTGGCCACGAACCCGGATCCTCCGGTCTCAGCCTCCCAAATGCTGGGATTACAAGCGTGCGCCACCACGCCCGGCTGATTACAAGGTTTTAATATATTCACTTCCCATATTTTCTTGAACTTACTGTTGACTATTCTATTCAACAGTATATTCTTGGACTAAAACTAAGTTTTTAGGTTAATCTTTTGATGTTTTAATATCTGAAGAGCTATTACTCCCTGTGTTTTAGCCCTTGGGTTCTCAGAGTTATTTTTTTATTTTATTTTTTTTTGGTACTGGGGATGGAACCCAGGGACATTCTACCTCCTAGCTACACCCCCCATCCCATTTTTTATTCTTTATTTTGAAACAGGGTCTCACAAGTTGCGGAGAGCCTCACTAAATAGCTGAGGCTGGCCTTGAACCCAGATCCTCTGGTCTCAGCCTCCCAAGTGCTGGGATTAGAAGCGTGCGCCACCACACCCAGCTCAGAGATATTCTTGAATATATATTTATTTAAAAAACTAAAACTAAATTGGGATGATCCTGAAAAAACATTGTTTCCATTTACACCTAACATGGTAGAATGGTAGAATTGTGATTTTGAGTCACCTGAGATAAGGAGAGGAGACACGTTTTCATTTGGAGGGAATCTACTTTTATGTCTTCTAAGAGTATTTAAAAAATTATTCATACAAGTTATGTATTTCATATTAATTTTAGTGTAGGCATTTTATTTTTGTTGTGTTGTCATCATAAATGATGGAGTTTTTGCTTACATTTTTCTCACGTGTTATAGGTAGTATGTATAAAAACTTTATTTTTGTACATTTTTGCATTTCAGTAATTCTTATATTGTATTATACACAAATAGTTTCATATTATCTATAAATAAAGATAAATTTATTTTTCCTTTTCCACTATTTGTACCTCAAATATTTTCTTTTGATTGAGTACATTGGCACATGCCTCCAAAACATGTTAAATTTGAAGAGAGAAATAGAAATCTTTTTTTTTCAATGATGTTAGTGAGAATAATTTTAATGTCTTTATATCAAGATTACTTTTTGAGTGTTTTTATTTAGAATGCTTGTGGAATACTATTGAAGGCCTTTAAAATATCTATGAAAATATTAAATTATCCTTTCATTCTAAAATAAGTTTCTCTTAGTCCTGATGACATGTTGGATTTACCCATACATTTTTTTTTTTTTGCAAGGGGAACAAATGTTCAACTTTATTGAGCAACCTAGTGACATATATACTGAGGGCTGACCTTGAATACCCTCCCATAATCCAGATGACGCAATATCAGTCAGATTTTGGAGAGACATTTGTTATCTACATTTTATCTAAATGAGGGAAGACAAGGGCGTGGGTTACCCATACATTTTTTATTTAAAAAAACAAAACCATATTCAATATTAGCACTTACTGAGTGCTTTTTCTACATCTGTTTGGAAAACTTTGATTTAAGTAGGTAATGTAGCATATTATATGACAATAACAATTTCTCTAACCCTGAACACTACTTAAATTTCTGGGATAAAGTGGAGTTGGTAATGATATGTTATTTTATATTCACTAAAAAATTTAAGTTATCTAATATTTTGTCTTGTCAGTATTTTGCGTGTGTATTAATATTTTTATAATGACTTTACTGGTATTGCCGTCAAGGTGATGTTATATTAGCATTATAAAATTATTTGAGTGACTTTCAATCCTACTGTATTTTCTACAATTTCCTCACAATTAATGAATATTAGTTTTTAAAGTTTGGAATGTGTGTTTATGTGTATGGAACGGGTGAAGAGAAAGAGATTTTATTGCATTTGTGATTAACTTAATGGTTTACTATTGATTACCTCAGGCTTCTTCTTGAATCAATCGAATTATTTATTTTCTCACCAGGGAATTATTCATTTAACCTAAATAACTTAAATATACTGGTATAGTAACTTTTCATGATTTTTCTTAACTCTTAGAAATTTCTACCATATATACTATTCTTCTGGTTCTTTTTATTAGTAATATTGTGTATTGTAGTACTGTCTTTTTATTTATACATTTTTCAAATTTTCCCTTAGTTATTTTCAAAGATGGTTTAGTTTTGTTTCCTAAATTAATTGTTTTGTGGCTAGAGACTTGGCTTAATTACTAAATCTAATGACCAATGCAAGGAATTTGCTTTTCTTAATCCATTAGCATCATTTGATCCAGTTGTGATACATTCTTCATTTGGCTTCAATCCTTCTTCTCTGTCTTCTCCTACCTCACTCTCACTGTTCAGCCTCCTCCACTGGCTCTCTTTTCCTTCCTGATCACCTCTGTGCAGTGGGCTGCCCGAGACTTAGTTTTGGATCTGCTTTCTTCTCCACGTGTCATTTCTCTTGTCTAGCTTCCTTCACTCCGGGGCCACAAATGTCTTCTGTATGCTCATCATTCCCATGTCTAAGATCCGTTTCCTGAAATTCAGACTCATATTCATCTTTATATTTTATTTTCTTGGTACTAGGGATTAAACCCAGGATCATTCGACCTCCAAGCTATACCCTTTTACTTTTTATTTCTAAACAGGTTTCGCTAAGCTTATGAGGGTCTACCTAATTAACTCAGGCTGGCCTCAAAATTAAGATCCTTCTGTCCTCCTATCTCAGCCTCCCAAGTACTGGGATTCTAGGCATGCACCACCCAGCCCCACCTTTTTACTTGATCTATTCACTTGGCTAGCTTTGAAGCATGTCAGTAATAATATGTTAAAAGATACCCTGAATTTCCCCCCTGAAAATAATCTTCTTTAATTTTTCTCATCTCAGGATAGTATATGTTCAATATTTCAGGTACACAGATCCAAATCTGTGTCATCATCCTGAGTTCTCTCTGTCCTGCTCCCCCTTTATTCCTTAGCAAATTCTGTTGCCTCTTTCTTTAAAATACACCTAGAATATTCCTACTTGCCCTTCCATTGCCACCACACTGCTTCAAGCCACTCTGCTTTCTTGCCCAAGATTCCTAGGGCCTAGAAGAGCACCCGGATTCGAGTCCATGCTCAATTAATGCATGCAAATGGCTTACAAAGGAAATTCTATTTAGTTGTAATACTCTAGGGCTTAAAGAGACCTCTGTAATAAGATTAAAGTCATTTTGTTTACATGTGATAACAATATCTGAGCTTAAGTATTGCCAAAATATTACTTTCCCATGATGACCTTCTGTTCTCCTTAATATTAATTTTAGAAGGGTGACTTTGGCATTTGGAGTTAGAATCCTTTTTTCTTTGACATTGCCTTTCCAATGACATCACAAAATTTTAAGACTGGGTATTCTTTTCTTGGATAGAGAACCAGCCTTCAGTATATTTCCCTTTAACACATTTCAACAAATTTATCGATTCTTGTACTTTCTATGTAGCAATGTTGCAAGTACTATGCTGGATATAAAGGTGAATAAAATATAATATAGATATCCAAGGGCTTGCCTTATAGCAATTTCAAACCAAACCATGGGAAAAACAAGTGATTCCATAAGTCAATCACAGAAGTGTTATATGTGGAAACCATGGCTCTAGCTCTTCCTGAACTTCTCACAATACTACACATGCCCAAAGTAGGCCGGATTTACTTGGGAAGAAACATAGATGTATTCATTCATTCATATTCTCTCTCTCTCTTTCTCTCCCCCCCCCACTCCTCTCCCTCTTCTCATCTCTCTTTGGTATTGAATCTAAGGTCATTCTGCCTCTAAGCTACACCCCCAACCCTTTGTATATTTTTAAATTTTGAAACAAGGGTTCACTAAGTTGCTGAGGGTCTTGCCAAGTGGACTGGCCTCAAAAGTGCAACCCAGCTCTACTCCCCCCAAGTACTAGATGGATTCTCTTACATTATGTTTTATTCATGCTTGTTGCTTTTAATATTGTAGTCTTCCAACTGAAAAAAAATATCAGAATGGTACATGAGGCACAGTGCCTTCTATGAATAATTTGACATATGCTAACCCACTATTCTCTTGTTCATTATTTAAAGAGGGAAGGGAAGTTTTTCAATCTGTGCAATTGTTTGTTAATCAATGTTTTCATCTTGATGAAACTTTCCAATGTGGCAAAATAGGTAAGGCAAGAGACAGCTGTGTGTTAATGCCATGCAGGGCACCATGGTGAAGGTCCTGCTCATCACAGGGGGCAGGGGTGGTGAGCAAGCCACTGGGATTGGGAAGGACTGGCATCGGCTTCAAGACGATCGTGATTGGCAGTGGCAGGACACTGGTAGTAATCTACTCATTAGCTATGGGTGTTACCATGGACACCAGTACAGTACAGCAAACCCTGAGTGGGAGAAAAAGAAAATGATGAGAACCAAGAATAGTCTCTCTACATAAAGTATGTATTTCAGAAAGATAATCATTTTCCTGCAAATTTTTACTGGGTTTTTTTCTTTGTTTCAGTCTCTGCTGAAATGAAGGTCAGAGGTCTTCTTCATAGAAGTATAAAAGAAAGAACCTGATTTAAATGTTATTAATAGCTATTTCTGTTCTATCCTATTTTGATTCTTTTTGTCAGCTTGTAGAAACATGTTGTGCTTACAAAAAGAATCAGTAGCTATATTGGTTGTCCTTAATAATATTATATATAGTTTGCCTTCAGTGTTATAGGTAATATTTGTGATGGTAAAAATTCAAATACTGTACTCCTGCTATTGAAAATCAGTCAGGTGGCTTGACTTGCAAATGCTTCATTTATTCATACATTTATAGTTTCATTTATTTCATGGATTAATTATGTGAACTGATAGGGAAATTCTTAAATAAATGTATAGAATATACATAATCTCATAGCAGTCACAAATTTGCTGTTGCATTTGGAGATGTGCTGATGGGGAAATTTTCACATTATTGTTCTGGGCATGAGGTATGTGTACAATAAGAGATATGACCAGAGAGCCGTGCTCACTAAAGAAAAATCACAATTGTAATAAAACAGACCTTGTAATGGGTCAGGGATCAAATAGAGAAGAACCCACATGCACATATATATGTGCACATGTACATGTGTGCGAGTGTGTGTATTTCTTTTAGAGAATTAGCTGACATTATTGCCACTGAAAGACTGTTTTCTTGTTTAGTGTTGCATCTTGAAGACAACAGGGCAGATAGGAAGAAAGGAAGATGTCTGTAAAATGAGGAAGGCCCAAAGCAAGATGGGAATCCATAGGCTTATGCCCCAAACCATAAGAATTGACAGAATCTGTCTTACTGCCTCTGGACTTGATCACAAGGGCATCCTGCAGAAGCCATGCTCTTGCTCATGAAGCTGAACACACAGATTCATAAGACAGGACTCAGATATGCTACAGAAGCCTCCAGGAGAGGCAGATCAGCTACAGACCTATGCTGCTTTACACCAACGTGGCCAGTTAGCAGGTGAGCAACAATACGTGTGGACTAGAGATGGTTGCTGCTTATCTACCCTCTAAACCCGTTGCACAAGAATGTCCCTTGCGGCCTACTCCTGTGCTTCAACTGCCCTTTCTAGCATGGTTCAAAATTCCTCTGTATTCTTTTAGCCCTTGGTGAATTCTAATAACGTATGTCATGCCTTGAACATCAGCTCTGCAGTAGGCACCTGGATTGCCTTATTTAATGCTCAGAATTTTCCTGTGAGGTGAAGTCTGTTAATAACCCAAACTTACAGATAAGGAAAGCAAGTCTTACGCAGTTTAATAAACTATGTAAGGCTGTAATGCTAAATCAGTGGCAGGACAGGATTGTGGGTCTAGATGTCTCGGGCTGTGCTGATGCTCTGCACTTCCAGATTGTATCCATGTTTATTATGGTCCACATGTCAATATCTTCTGTTTGTTTCTATTTGTATGTGTCTGTTTTCTCCAGTCAACTGGAAACCTCTTCAAGGCAAGAAATACAGTTTTTTTTCTTAAGTCAATCTCTATTTTCTCTTGTACTTTGTACTTTTATTGATCTGAAGCCACTTGGAGCACCAGGTGTGTGTGTGTGTGTGTGTGTGTGTAAAATCATAGAAAGTAAAATCTCATTTTAAGATGATAATGTTGACAAATTATTAGCAAGACCCTAAGCAACTTAAAGAGCCCCTGTTTCAAAATAAAACAGAGCTAAAAATATGCTTTGAAGGTAGAATGCCTCTTCATTCAATAATCTCCAGTACCAAAAAAAAGTAAATGATAATTAAGTGCTTTTCCTGGCACTAACATAATCACACGATGTATAATGACATTTTGGCTAACACCAGATCACATGTACAATGTCGGCCCCATAAGATTAGATTGCCTCGTGACATCACTGTCATCTTAGCTTGTGCAAGTGCACTCTATGATGTTTTTACAGTGATGAAGTCACCTAAGGATGCATTTAACATGTCCTCATCATCAAATGATGCATGACTGTAACCACGTTTGGGGAGACATGACAGATTTTTTAATTGTCTAAAATTACATATCAGTTCTTTGAAATGATAAACTGCTTCCATAGTCTTGCACAGAAAGCTTCAGTCTCCTTCTGTTTATGATGACTAGCTCAGGGCTATCAGAGCGACCATCGGGGAAAGAGACTGCTGGGTCAGGCATCAGACGGGTACAGGCTCTTTCCTCTGCCCCACATGCAAACTACAGTCTAAAACAAACAAACAAACAAAAGTGACGGACAGTTTAACAGGATAAAGAAATTAGAAAGTGAAAACTACTGAAAAAGCAAAAACAAAACATGAAGAGAGATACCACCTAAGGAGAGAGATCATCCTATGACAGGATTCTACTGACTACTTCCTGAGAGTACACAAAGCAAGTTCTTGAAACCAATATCATTAGACTCGTTCTAAAATAGAGTATTTATTAGCATTTGACAGAGAACATTATTGAAGATGGGAAACATTGAGAAAACAGTCTACAGCCAAGCAGAGGATTTTTATCACTGATTGTTGAATTGCATCATTAAAAGTATTCAATGTAGGATTCTCAATGCAGTTTAAGCCCTCTACAAGGCATCCTCTCTATTAGCTCTGGGCATACAATGGCAAGTAAGGCAAAGTCCCTCACCTTAAAGAGATGACAGCATAATAAAGGCACATTTGTGACATGAGGTGATCACAAGTTAGGGTGAGAAGTGTAATAATAGGACAAAACAGAAAGGGAACCTGACCAGGTGTGAAGCCTCTAGATAGCCTTTCTGGAGGACGCCACACATGTGACATGAAGGATAAGTAGAAATTAATAAAGAAATGAGTTTAAGAATAGGGAAGTAGCTGGGCATGGTGGTGTACACCTGTAATCCAGTTCTTCAGAGGCTGAGACAGGAGAAGGCCAGCCTCAACAACTTAGTGAGATCCTGATTCAAAATAAAAAATAAAAAATGGGCTGGGGTGATAACTCAGAGGTAGAATGTCCGTGGGTTCAACCCCCAGTATCAAAAAAATAATAATAATGAAATGACAAGAAGTGGGAAAATGCATGGCATGTCCTGGGAATTCTAATCACACCAATGGAAACATTCTAGACACATATTACAAACTATGATTGGTGTAAGCAGGTCTCGCTTGAAAGTCCTGGATCAGGTCAAATTAATAGATGAAATATATCTATGCTTCAAAGGACATATTCCTCCAAAGACAAGAAGTCGACTGAATTACTTCCAATAGTTACACCTCTAATCTAATTCTGCATGTCCTTGATTATTTAGCTTATCTGGAAATAGCCTCAAATTGTGATCTCACAGCCTACTTTCCCATGTGCTTTATGTCTTATACCTGAGTGTTACATTTTTTTTTTTAGCAAACCCTGTTGTGCTTAAATACTCCTTCATTTATTTTTTTCAATTATTAGCAGATCCTTGTTCCTTGTTAGTAGTTTAATAAGTTATTGCAGAATTTAAGGGCCTACCTGCTCTGCCTGGTCTTAGATTTGGATAAAGAGAACAAAATATTTTCTGCACTCCCCTTTTGATAATTCCATGTAGTCTTTAAAGTAGGCAAGTTATGTTATTTAGAAGAAAATGGATAGATACAGAGAAAAATATGTTAAGTGAGATTAACAAGTCACAGAAGGTGAAGGCTCATATGTTTTCTCTCCTATGCAGAAGCTAGGGAGTAACTGGGACACAAGAGGGACTTTAGGTAATGGAGGAGGAGGAACCCCAGTGGAGCAAGGGAGGGGGTCTAAGGAAGGGTAGTGGAGGGAGAGTAAGCAGAATTAATGAAAGAAACACTCATTGACACTAGGTACATATGTGAAAATATCAATGTCAATTTCAATATCCTGTATGAGGAAGCGGATGGGGTGGGGAGGGAGCTGGGGGAAGCCACCAGGTACAGTGTGCATGTATGTCACCATCATTCTGAACTACATTATGATGTGAGACTATAATACACCAATAAAAGTGTGTATAAAAAGAAAACAAAGCTCATTATGATGCATAATTATCATGCATAATTAAGCATATTAAAAAAAGAAAACGCTCAATGTAACTCTAACTCATGACATACAATTAAATACTTAAAATTGCCTCATGCAAGTATATAATATACCAACAGCAAGAGGGGGCTGCTGCATAGTGTGGCTAGAAGACATAGTATGGTTAGAGAAGGGGAGATGACCAAAGCCTTTCCAGGTTCAATTAAAGAGCCTGGGATTAGATTCCACTGAAGCAAGTAGTAATAATAGCTCAAATTAGACCAATGTCATGAAACTTTATCTAGTGACTGGTATTTGTGGATTTGAAGTGAATGAAGTCAAGACAGGGGGAACCAATGGGTTTTTGATAGAGATAAGATCAGGAAAACAGTCAAAAGATGTTGATGGTTTCAGTAGAGAAATGCCAGTGGACACCTAAAATGCCTGCCACCAATCTGCGAGTCTGAGAAATGGCTGTGTTTGAGAATGTATTTAAATCGAACCATCAACAAAAAAGGTGATTGAATATAAATTATCAGGTAGAAGGGAGAGTAAATGTGCTCAACTCAGGCACATCTAGAAGTCACATCCTGAAAATAGAGCCATAGGAAAGGAGAGTTAAGTAACTACTGTGTACCACAAACTGTGCTTGGTTTGCTTTTCACACGTTGTTGTTGGTACTGGGGATTGAACCCAAGTCCTCTATCACTGAGATCCATCTTCAGCCCTTCACACGGTATCTAAATCAACTTTCCCAACAACTGGATTAGGATTTGAAAATCAAGGCTCGAAGAGTTGGTTACATACTGTGTTCCATGTTACACACTGTGGCACTGGATGAGACTGGCATGCAGACTCCCCTCTTAGCTTTTCACTAGGTTACTGTATGTTGAGAGTGCTGTCTGCCATGGTTTGTACCCCAAGGGTCCACGTGCTGGAATCTTGGTCCCTAACACAACAGTATTGAGCAGTGCGGGGGCTTGAAGCACTGGGGCCTACTAGGAGGTGGTCAGGTCATGAGAGCGCTGCCCTCAGGAATGGAATAATATACTTTTTGAGAGACCAGATTAGCTCTCTTGAGACTGGACTACATCTTGCAGGAGTGAGTTAGGTGTCAGCAAATAGATTAGTTATCATGAGAGCTGGTTGTGTAATGGCTTGGATCTTAAATGGTCCACAAAGACCCCTGTGTTGAAGGCCTGGTCACCCACTCACACTGCTACTTGGAGGTGGTAGAATCTTTTGGAGCTGGAGGCTAGTGGGAGGAGGTCAGGTCATGAGGACATGCTTGAGACTTGAGAAGATGTTTGCACTCTGGCTCCTTCCTGTCTCTCTCTTTGCTTCTGGCCCCATGAGATGCACATGGTGTCATCATCATATACTCTGCCAACACAGGCCCAAAGCACCAAGGGCCAAGGAACTGTGTGCTCAAACCTCCGAAACTGTGAGGTGAAGCAAACCTTTTCTCTTTCAAGTCAGCTGACTCGGGTATTTTGTCACAGTAAATGGAAAGCTGGTTAACACGGGTTGTTATAACACGGATCAGCCTTCCCTCTGTTTCTTTCTGGAACAAAGTCTTTTCTTCTCCTCCTCCTCCTCCTCCTCCTCCTCCTCC